>RQTK01001828.1:0-20477 GCA_003991915.1 Elysia chlorotica
GTGGTGACAGCACCAACAGTTAATGCTTTCAAAAGTCGCCTGGACAAATTTTGGAAGAACCGCCCAAGCATGTACGAACCAGAATGCCCAATGTAAACTAGTACACATAGAAACGCCGACCACGCATGCAATTAAACTCAGTATTTAAATAGGAACCGCGAACAGACCAAAAGGTCTACATCGCGGAAAAGTCAAGTCAAGTCAAGTCAATCCATCGAATTTTTTTTAAATCTACTACAATGACACTATGATGCTACTGAAAATTAATGACAAATTGACATGTCTTTCTGCTGAACAGCAGCTGTCAGATCTTGCAACACTTGGGATTTGCTTTTGCGAAATCTCACTCCAAAATATTTATCATTTCTTGTTTCTTCTCAGAGTGCGAAGTTAAGTTCCATATAAACATGAAAAAAATACATATGTATCTGTAAAAAGTTAATTATGTATTTATGAATGAATTATTGGTAAAAAGAGAAAAGTAATTGAGACAATTATGCATTCAAAAACACTAATATCTTAGGATAGTGAAGTTAAGCACAAAACAATTAAGACTTTTTAGCGGGCGACAGAACGTTTTACAAAACACGTGCGATGCATTAGTTAAGTGTTAAGTTTAGTTGATAATAAATGCCATTTGAATGATTTAATTCTTTCTGCACCCTACGTCAACCATACAATTATACATTTCTTTTTTAAATACATTCAGCAAATATAAAAATACAAAGTGTAGGTATATATGCACGGGGTGTTCTGCAGCTCAACAAGTACAACGAAATATTGATTGTTTAAATGCGCCCATTTTACTACGCACACTGCACCGTTTGGTTGGAATGCTTAATTAATTGCAAAATTAGAGGATAGACTTTTAGAGACAACTAACAACATTTGGGTAAACTTTTATGACTTATAAAATGTTTAAAGAAAAAAATGTAAGCACAAATAGCAAACTAAAACTAAAAAAAAACAAAAACGGGAAAACAAAACAATAGTTTACAAAGATGTCCTATGACTGGTTTCACACAGCATGAAAGAGTTGCTGTATACCTTTGTGAAAACATTTAACTCCTGAAGGATTAGATTTTGAAAAAAAACCCACATATGAAGTACAACCCACCCACTACGGGGATATGTGGTTACTACTTCTCTTACTCTCTACTTCTACGTTGATTGCAAGTCAAAGACTAGATATTTATAATGTTTGGTAGCGCTCCTAAATGACCGTGCAATCCTAGAGAGTTTACACTCTGAGCTCTTTTGAGTATGTACAGTGAGGTTCAATGCCCACTGCTCCATATCTATACAGAGCGGTATAACACACACTAAAAGTAAAAGGACAACAACTGACAATGATAGAACTCAGTCAGAAGGAGAGTTAAAAATGCCAACAATCAACTCCTTTATTGTACTATGAACAAAAGATCAATAATCAAAATCAGTGCATCAACAAGTTAAACAATTACTATGGTCAATACCCTAGGATAGAGAAGGTATATAGTAATGTTTAGTATAGTTATCGGATAGTAAGTATCAAAATGAATAAGGATAGTCGGTATCAAAATGGATAAGGATAGAAATCGATAGTCTACATCAAAATAATAGGAATCAAAATGGATAAGGATAGTAATCGATAGTCTACATCAAAATGATAGAAATAGTCGAAATCAAAATGCCCAGCAATCAATCAGCTGGAAAAAGGTGGAAAATAAGAAAACGTGTGTTAGACATTGTCAATCAAATAATTCATACTACATGTAGTTAATACATGATGTGTAGTTCTACAGAACAGTCATAATAAAATGGCACTGTTCTAACTAGTAATATCATAACATCATGTTTATCTAGCTAGGGTACTACAACTACCAGACTAGTACATTGTAATAGAGAGTTATAGCAACCATACTTGTAGCTCTGACGTGTACCGGTAGCGTGTAAGAAAACGAGGCTCGCTCTACAAGTCATCGCTTGGCTGAAACGCCTTATAGCAGCGTAAAACCCACAGGTCGACTTGTAGCTTTTGTTATTGTTTTTTTTTTTAAAGTTTAAACAGTGTGGGTGTATATCTAATCAAAACTAGATCTAGGTTTCTGATATATATTAATGCGGTTACACAGTCTCGACAACAATCAAAAACAAACAAAAAAGTATAATAAGATCATTAGATCTATCCTAGAGATCCATACCCAAACGAAAACTCTACATCTGAGAAGCATGTACTTTGAAACCACTTTTCGATCGAAAAAAATCAACTTTTAGGGCCCAATCTTCTTTCAATGGATTAGAATTTGAAAACATAATGCAAAAATAACTTTAGGTTTTTAAAATCAAATCTTTATGTGGATAAATACACGTTTAAAGTTTTGACGTGTAGAAGGCCTCCTACACGTTACACGCAGGCCAAATTTACCGGTAGCGTGTAGAGCTGACTTGTAGGGAGAAACTAGGTCAGGGAAATCCCAAGCGGATGACGTCACTGGAGCTCTACCCGCTACAAGTAAGCTACACGTCGGCTCTGCTATAGGTGTCTAATGTCCGATCTACATTGTACGCCTACAGTACAATAATATTACGTAGGTGTGAAATGACCACCAGTCTCGTCATATTTGGCCTTACGCGTCAAACTAAGGGGAGATAATTCATTGTACATGAAATGATGAATACAATACATAGCTGACCAAGAGCCACTACTCAGGACCCTGGGCGCGGCTTCGCGCCAGTCTGCATCACCCAGATCACGTGACTCGCACACGGCAGACCTTGCGTCGGTGTGCGGAGGACTGAGTAATAATGATCTGATACTGATAGTAACAATCCTCTACTTAGCAAGTATATATTCTTATGTACTATCATAACAATAAACATCTCAATAGATCTCGTAAGTCACACAAAATTAGGAATAGCTAATAAAGTAATACCAATATATCATGACGTTTACATAGAATTAAATGAGCCGTCTGTCAAGGTCAAACAGTCAATCTAAACTGTCTGACATAGAAGTTGAAAAAGAAAGTTATAATAAATGAAGAGCCAACTTACCCCGAAGTGACACAATCCTCTCCAAAGGATAAACAACTCGAACTCGAAGTAGGAAGTAACTTCAATGGATAATAAAACTGTAGATAGTCCAAAACACAACTGCAGCTCCGACATACAGTGTGAAACTTAAGAAAAATATATGCAAATACAGAAGCTAGAACTCACGTTGTGGCACCCACACACAACGGACACGTCCTCATTGATGGTTCTAGTGGCACTGATTTAGCGTCCACAAAGACCTCACTTTAATAGTGAAAATTAACGGCAAATGTCCACAGATGAAAGGAAACACCGGGAGCGCTCCGTTTCCCCGGACTTACCAAGAGTTCCCTAGAAACTCAGGGAACTGGGGAAACAGCGCTCGTACGGTCTCCCAGTACCCCAGTGCCATTGTTTTCCGGCTCTCGATTCAAAACTTTAAACACACGTTTCTCCAGAATGCCTTCATAAGTATAGATCCAAGTAGTATATTTAGTCTCAGATAGTAATAAAATTGGGTCACAATAAAAATGATATATGAAATCAGCGTAGTTTTTTAAATATTTGAAAAGTTAGCTTATCGCATAACTGCTGGGCACAATTTGACCTAGATAGCTGGCCAAGCCAGAATCTAGGCTCGCGTGTATGTGCGAAGAGCGATTCTCCGCTGACCGGTGACCTTTGATCCTGGCATCACATGCTTCGGCTGGCATCTGTGTTGCTCGGGCAGTTATACAGATCGACAACTTTGTCTTATGATACTGTCGACCCACGCTTGGTTTAGCTTGGTGTAGCCGTACGCTTAAGCTTTGTCCATTCCACAATTGCCACTAAGTTCGTGGGTTCCGAACACATTACATTGCTCTTAATCTGGTTGCTCACCCCCCCCCCTCCCCCCACCCCGCAATCAGCTGTTCTTATAAAGCAGGCTCTCATGTGAGCCAGCAAACCAGCGCGTGTCAAAGTTGGCAGATGGTGCATCCGTGATCACTAGTGGTAGAAGGTGTCGGCGGCCGTGTGCTCTGTTGTTCTCTGCTACCTGCGGTTTCTCAATGGAATTTTCGGTGTTCTTAAGATTCTTTACCACAGCGTTGTGTCTTGTGCCTACTGTTCCCATGAGTCATGAGGAATGCCGCTCTTATTCATTTTCCTCTCCTGCTTCAGTACTGGGTAGAGGAGGTTCTTGGAAAGTCTGCTGCCATCAATGTGTACACATCTTCAGCCCAGCGAGCAGAGTTGATTGGGGGCTATGGGGGCCTCAACACTGACGCACTTGGCTATACACATCACTTCCACATCTGGGACACGGTCCTGTCATTTGATGCAGGGAGCTTGACTCTGCTCAGAGCTTTGATATATTTGCGGCAGTGAAGGTTGTATTCAGTGGCAAAGCAGCGACGGACTACATCTTCACTTTGTCTTTGCTGTTCAGAGCTCCCCCGCGCAATTTGATGTCTTCGGGATAGTCAGGAGATCTGTTTGGAGGCTGGTTTAGCAACTCTGTTTTTTAGATGTTTCATTTTCAATCCGAACATGTTGGCTACAGAGGCAAAGCTGTTGACAATTGTGTGCATTTCTTCAGGATTGTCGCTCTTTTGAATTCATTGCTTGTCTCGCTGCCAACTAACACTTGTGCTCGTATATCCACATGAAACTGCTCAGAGATGTTTACTAGTTTCTCGGGACAACCAAAGATCTCCAGTGGCCTCCACAGGGTTGGCCGGCCAGCTGTTTCGGATGCTTTTGAGAAATCAACAGATTTTTTCCTTGAGTTGCAGCAGCGTGAAAATGTTGTTGGCAGTTGATCGTCCAACTCGGCAGATTGACTATCTGGTAAGATTTCTAATGTTATGAGATGTAGTCTTTGCAGTAAGATTTTGGCAAGCAAATTTCTCGTAATGGCTAGGGAGATGCCTCTATGGTTTACTCATTCAGCACGGGTACCCTTTTTCTTGTAGATGTTGACTATCAGGACATCGTGAAAGTGTTTAGAGGCAAATGTTGTGAAGATCACACATATCTCTTAAGAGCTGGATGCCACCACATTTTTGGATATGTGCAGGAATTCCACCAAAGCTTTCAGTGGCTGTTTTAAGAACTTTTTGAAGGTCTTCCATGGTGAAGTCTCCGCAGATGTTAGTCCTTGTGGGTCTTCTACCGAGTAAGTCCATTGCTTCAACCTGAGTTGCTCCTTCTTGATTGAGGTAGATTTGGAACTTGTTCACAGTGGTAAAAGTAGGCCTTTTATGAAAATGGACGAACAATGATTGCGCCTTGTGGGGTTTGAACCCTCAACTTGTAGATGCAGCGGCACCGAATGGCCTTGCCACTCAAAGCGAGCATGGTTTATACCACTAGACCATTACGTTCCTTAAGTAAAAAGGGCCTTCACGGCTTGGGTACTTACTGAGTCTTTTTAAGTAACTTGCTATCTGCTTGATTCAACAGATTACAGAAACATTTCAACCAACTTGCCTTGATGACTTGCATTCTGCGAGGAGCGCCCTGTCATTAGCTGACTTGACCAGGGTCACACACTTACTTCTAATGCCTTAAATAGCCATTAGTCCTGCGGATAGATCATTATATTAATGGTGACTTCCAGTTTTTGCAGTCTTCTGCCGTCCTCTGCCACCAGCTGTTCTTCAATACTCTTTTATCCCATTGTACTTTTGCTTTCTCTTCATTAAGCTGTGATAGCTTGTAACAGTGTTTTCACGAAGATGTTTTCAAGCCTGTGCCTTTTATCCTCTTGAAGGTGCTCAACCTCATTACTGTGCTCCAAGAAACAGTCTTGCAATTTCTTGCAGGGGTGTCCTAGTATTTATGAACTAGCATCGTATATTTCTTCATCATACAATCCCTCAGAAGAGTCTTGCTGACATCGGTTAGCCAGCCAGGAAAAAGGTCTAAGCAAGCCTTTTAACGCCACCTTTTATAGGGGCTTCCCCTTCTAGGG
This sequence comes from Elysia chlorotica, assembly GCA_003991915.1. Lineage (NCBI taxonomy): Eukaryota > Metazoa > Mollusca > Gastropoda > Plakobranchidae > Elysia > Elysia chlorotica. The sequence continues at coordinate 5,975 of RQTK01001828.1, forward strand.
CAGGCAATGATATATTACTTCATGTATGAAGTTAAACTTCATTATAGTCCTGGATGAGACATTAAACTGCACCCTCCCCGACCCAGATATTGACAGCAGGGTATCTGATTGATGGATGTGGAGGATGAGGCAAGCAATGGCCAATGGCACAACCACACGGTGGCGTGTGGATTAGCTTCAACTGACCGCACGACAAGTGATCTGCTTCAGCCGAGCACCTTCATCAACTGACTATTCGTTGCACTTTAGTTGTAGCACTGTGCTTGGATTTTGTGAACCAGGGAAGCAGTCTGGTGTGGATAAGACACCAACTGTCTTTACGTCTGTCAAAGGCGTCTATGATTGAGGTGGGTAAAGTTATGTGATTTCTTAATAAATGTACATAGCTTTTCAAGGTAGCTAGGCTTTTTGAATTAAACAAAACAAATATATTGCATACTATTTGAACATAGTAAGTAAACACATAGATCTTAAAGCTTTTAAAGAATGACAGTGGAACAAAAAATGGATTTCATCATCGACTGCGTTGTACACCTATAGCAAATAATTATAAGTATTGGATAAAATAATTCTGCACATATTATTGTTACTGATAGGCAAACTCAGTAGTGTAACACGTTTCTGCATTCTCCTACAGGTGAGGGCATCAGTAGGCCTATAGCTAGCAATGTCCACATTAAGGTGCCGGTAGCATTGAAGATATAGCACAAATGCTTTCATAATGTCCGAATTAATTTCTTGAAGACTAACTGATGTCATTCTTTGTTTAAACTCGCTTGGAAATGAGATATCGCCGCCTACCATAGCTACCACAGTTTAAACTAGTATTTTTCGAATACCTGATGCCACTTATTTCGCCCTTGCTCTGCGTGCCTGTACTCTTAAGTATTTAACATTTTCTCGGGTACATGTTCTCAGGCAGTTTTAAGAGCGTGCACCAATATTTGATGGATTTGTGCATTATTTCAATCCACAACGTGTATCTCCCAACTTGTTTCATTACATAACAATTCTCAGTAGTTTTCCCTATCCCCAAAAAATCTTTGAAGAAGTTAATTTGTACATGTTCAAGACAATCATGCATCTTTGAACCCCAAATCCATCCAAAATAGTTGGTTTTATTTTAACATCAAATATTTTAGCCGCTAATGATAAAGGTATTGTGTCTAGCTTTTGCAACATAGATCTACTTAGACCAAGACAGTCTAGATGACAATAATAAACCTAAATATCCATAATAGGTTACAATTTCCAAAGGTTGTTGTTGAATTGCCATTTGTCTGTTTTCATTGAGGTACTCGCCATTTCTTAACACCATCATTTTACTTTCGTTTATATGGAATTTCAAATGCCAGGTTGAGCAAAACTGTTCTAAGGCTTTAATTTTCCTTTGCATCTCAATGACTTTGGCAATAGAGCTAAGCTGTATCTTTTTCAAATTTTGAAATAAATAAGGAAAATAGTATTGGGCTTAAGTTGCAACCCGAAGGACTCTAATAAGAACATGTGAGAACGTACACTAGCAGAGTACAACCAAGAAACATATTCACTCTAGAAAATTTAAAAAAATAGAGATATCTAAATTAGAATCAGCATTAGACTAGCATCATAGCAGGATCTATCGCAATGATATCATGTTTTTCATTCTCGTTTTGGCTTCTAAAAATTCCGCCTGTCGCCGTAAAGGATATCTCAGAGAAGCCTAGGATAGGATAAACCCATAGATAGATAGATAGATGGATAGATAGATAGATAGATAGATAGATAGATAGATAGATAGATAGATAAATAGATAGATAGATAGATAGATAGATAGATAGATAGATAGATAGATAGATAGATAGATAGATAGATAGATAGATAGATAGATAGATAGATAGATAGATAGATAGATAGATAGATAGATAGTTAAAAATAAATAAAGAGAGATAAAGAAACGCGATTTTCCCGTAAGGTACATAATATACTAGCTGAATCCATTATTAAATAATTTTATTTCCACGGTGCTACATAGCTCAACCATTTTCCTGTCTTCATCCTTTCCCCGCGTAAGAATGACAATTTTCGATGCAAAATCTTGCCAAAAGAAGCAAATTATGTCATGATCTATGTAAAAAATCTGCAATTTGTGCATGTTTTTGCTTGCTTTTAACCCCCCCCCCCCCCCCCCAATCTAATTTTCACAATTAATATGGATGCTGTTTTAACCTTTAAAAGGATTCATTTAGCTGTTTCGTTCCATTAAAAGCAGATAAAAGGCAGGAATATTATATGAACCAGACTTCTTGACAATGTATAAGTACACAATAACCTTCACCGTCATTCGTGGGTAAAAAACTCCATGGTTGTGAAAAATGTGCGTAATTATTTTTCATGGTGCCAAATTTAAGAGTAAACCCAATATTATTAAGTTACTAGCCAATGCCCCGTTATTCCAAGAGGTAAGTTTTGTTAACAGTTACATTTACACAGACAATAGAAAAACTTACTGATTCGTTCAGCACTTCTGGGTAAACGACGCTTCGTGCCTTTGTCGTGTTGACATAAACATGTTGCTGACCTCCGATTCTGGACAGCGCCACATACAGCAGGCCGTGGCTGAAAACTTGGGATGTCAGGTCAAGACCTATGGTGTTCAACGTTTGTCCTTGCGCTTTATTTATTGTGAGTGCGAAGCAGGGAAGTACAAGAAACTGCTTCCTTTTGAATGTGAAAGGCAATCCAGAGTCATATGGATTTTGGGTGATACGGGGAATGATGAAGAGTTGCTGCTTTTATGGCCCAGCCGTGACTTCTACCTCAATGATGTTAGGCTGAAGGGACACGATTATGCATCTTGTGCCATTCATGAGGTAGGGTGGATTTATCGATGGCATTATCATGACTGCAAGCCGGATTTAAGGTGTAGTTTATGCGGTGAAGTCCTGACAGCTGAATTGAATTTAGAAATTCTACCGGACACAATACAGCTTCCTCAGGTGTTTGAGCTGTGTCTATGGACAAATACACACTTTCCTCTACAGCAACGCGCTCTGCTCTACAGGCATTGCACGTGTCAGGCGGTTGTTGATGAAATTCACACTGTCATATAGTGGGCAAAGTATTGCTCTTTCACTTAGCCAATCAGATTTGTGAAGGTCCTCGAACTGGTTGAAAACTTTTAGAATCAGCACATCAACATTTTGCACTATAAAAGCACAGTGGGTTAAATCAATGGTATCACGCGATTCAATATAACATTTTGGAAATAATTAATGTTGTAGAATAAAGCTAATAGTTGTCTGGTGTCGGTTGAGGCGGTGCGGCTGGGCCATTATCATTAGGTCTACATCTAGATTTATTGCCGACAGATTCTTGCTGTTCCTTTCGACCCAAGTTGATTTTAGCAGGAGTGGGTATGATTAAAATATAGATATAGATTCTACACATCACCAACGAAACGTAATCCAAACGCGAATCTACGCCGTTTTGATTGCCAGTAGGCCACAGCAGTGAATATAGGACTGCAGTAAATGAATGGCTGGGTTATGAATGTATGAAACTGATCTGTTACTTGAAAATTGATTAGGCGTTGATGTTATTAGTTTTATGACTCTAAAACCTTCTCTGGCTCATTTGTAATTTTACCCTAAAATTTGGGATTTTATGGTGGAGCGGTTTGGATATAGTTATATAATTACACACACACACACACACACACATATATATATACTACTACTACTACTACTACTACACCAGATTGCATATTTAAAATCTATTTACATTCTACATAATTATATACAACAAGCTGGGCTCCCGTTAATAGGAACAGGTTGAATACAATGTAATTGTCTGTAGGCTGATTCTTTTTGATAGGTGAACTTTTAGACCCCTTACCATCAGTTAAAATGTTTTTGCTTCCTCCCTTTTTTTATTAAATGAATTTTTTTCTTCTTTAAAAAAAAATTATTTTCGTATATATTATGTCTAGACAGATACGCTACTACTGCTGCTAATAACGGACAGATTTTACCCTTTGAAGCACATGATTTCGTTGATGTCTCCTAGGTTCCTCTAGGGAGTCTAATACGGCGACTGGCCCCAAGACTTACGTGTGACAATTTGATGTGCTGCCACGCATTTGACAGGGTGGGGATACCATGGCTCCTGTCTCAGTCGGTCACATTATACTGACACCGACCCAACCAGTTACAGGGGACTAAAATCGAAAAAAAAAGTTGCAGATCGGATTCGAACCCCGCACCTCCTGAAGTGAAGACCAATGCTCTACCAAGTGAGTTAATTCGCCTTACGTGGAGGTGCTGAATTTATATTAGATCTAGAATCTAATTCTATTAAACTCTTTTCGTTAGTTAGGCCTTGATTGTAGATCTAGAAAGATTGCTCAAGTAAGCCAAGATTTTAGATTTAGATAGATTGCTTACGTAAGCCTAGATTCTAGATCTAGATAGATTGCTGAAGTCTAGTGCCTTTCGGTAGTCAATGACGCTTTGACTAACCAAGCCTAGATCTAGTTATTATAAAAGACGATCCGGAGATTTTAAGGCGGACTATTTTTATTTTTAATTATAATACATTTTTGAAAAAATAAATGAATAAAAAGGGACCAGGTAAACAAAATATTTAGTAAGATGTAGCTTCTGTGAAAATTACATAATTATAGGTTGAGCCGTCTTAAAGTTTTAGCGACAGAACGCCTCGACTCTACTAAAAAGATAAGGAATGAAATATAGATATCGATATAGACATGTTAGAAGAGTAAAATAGTTATTTCCGTTGTATAGAGATATATATATATATATTTATATAATGTATCCCTCAATAACGGTGTGTGAGTTTATATGCTGTTTATTTAAAAAAAATATTAGTTAATCGATTCTATGTGTATTTTTTTCGGAACCCTATGGTTTCTTAAGGAAATCCATTCGTGGGTGAAAAACAGCCTATTCTTCAATTACTTGTAAATAAACTTCGACAAAGGTTATATAGAGATAATATCTTTCTTTCTCGCTCTCTCTCTCTCTCTCTCTCTCTCTCTCTCTCTCTCTCTCTTTCCCTCACTCTCTTCTACAACTTTTCGTTTGAAAAAGGAGACTTTAGCAAGTTTTGAGAAAACAGAATAAATATTTAATGTGTATTTTTCACATCAGACACCCAGACGAGTGAAGAAAGTGTGTATCTAGATCAAAACGTTGTTACCCTATTTATACGAGCTTTTTAATCCCAAAGAACCATTCCTTTGGAGAGGTATCGACACAGTGCATATTGATAATCCTCAAAAGGACCAGTTTTGTTGTCTTACTCTAGCTAAAAAAATGTCAACACTCATGATACTGGTTCTAAAGAACTTTAATGACCGAGACAGGAATGTGGACAACACGATGGGGGAGACCGCCAATGTGACACGCGCACCGAAATTCTATGGAATTGCAATACAATAATTTATATTTATTTTGTCTGCCTCAACTAGCAAAGACCTTTCTAAACGTTCAGTTGGTTTTGGCTTTCTCTGTCTCTGCTTGTCTGTTTGTCGCTATCTCTGAACCAGTGAATGTTACTTTCGTTATTTATTTTGCAATACCCAGAAGGCCTTGGGCAAATTCTCACACTTTTTTGTCCCATAGACAACATCTATATTTTGTCTGTTCCACTAGTTTAATTTGTGCTTAATTGGTTCATATTGAAACCACTAATAGTAATATTATTTTGCATTGATAGTTCCTACCCCACCCACTCACTCATTTATTATTTGTACCTTTTGATCAGTAAAAAATATCAAAATATAGCAATATTTCAGTCATAAACTGACAAACACTTTTGGGATGGCCGGAAAACATACACACTCTCTCTCTCTCTCTCTCTCTCTCTCTCTCTCTCTCTCTCTCTCTCCCTCCCTGTCTCTGTCGGTCTCTATCCTTTTCTCCCTCTCTCTCTTTCTCTGTTTATATATCCCCCCTCCTTTATTCCCTCGTTGGTGGTTACGGGGCCTTACTCGTAGGGTTAAAAAGAATGGTAACCACCGCCTGCCTGTCGCACGTGATACAAGATAACGGCTAAGAACAGGCCCTTCCTCTTTATCTTGCTATGTCCTTTGTCCCCCTCTTTTCAAACTTCTATCGTCCTATCTATTTTCTTGGCTTCACCTCTTCTACCTCTGACCTCACCAATAGGCACCTTGTTCGCCGCGACGTGCGTCTCGTGAGGGTGGAGGCAGGGATACTGGTGATTGAGGTGAACCAGCCTGCGGGCTGCCATCTAGCAACACATCACTTTAACCCGCTCTTCATCCGAAACATATAACCCCGGAGCAGCCCTGATGCTACTACTACTAGCGCTGGTTATCCGCGTAACCTCTACCGCCCCAATTTAATTAAGGAGCCTTGTCCGAATGAAGCGGGTGTGCCATCCGGATCAAACAAACGGAATGCAGTGGATGTCCCAACCCTTTTGGGTACCACTGCCAAAACCAGCTGGTCACTATTCTTGGTGACAAAACTCAGCAAATCACTGAGTGAACTAGTAGGTGAAGCCAATAGCGTCATGAAGTTCCGTACTGGTAAACTCTTGGCGGACTGCTCTAGCAAATCACATTATAACCGTCTGGGCAAGATTGAAACTTGTCAACTTCCCTCCTGTCACTCTGGAGGCTCATAGTCATCGGAGACTAAACAGCTTGAGGGGTATGGTTAGATCTGGCGACCTTGAAAGGACGAGCGAGGAGGGGGGTCATAAAATCAGGACCAACACCTTCGTCCTAACCTTTGACTTGACGTCGCCATCAACATCTTTGAGAATGAGGTGAGGTATTTAACTCTTAAGGTTAACCCGTACGTATTGAAACCGATGCGCTGTTTTAAATGCCATCGTTTGCCATAGCCAAATACACTGTACGCGCACAGCAGTCGGCACCGATCCCAGCTGTCTGAACTGCCATGGGCCACATGCGGCAGATTGGAAAGAATGCCCCAAGTAGAAAGAAGAAAAGGCAATTCAAAGCCCAGCAGGGTGGTACCTTTGTACAGACCAGGGCAACTGTAGACGTAAAACTTGGCCCAAACGGTAAGCGTCGAACCTACGCCAAGGCTACCAGTGTTGGGACAAACTACTTTCCAAACAGCGCCTCCGAAGACCAGAGCAGAGCAAACATCACTGCCAAGCTCCAAGGAGAAAACCCTACAGAGAATCTCGACCTGCCTCTGAGCAGCGAGCTCTTTGGCAACTTCAAATCGTTTGGAGGCGTTGACCCACAGGGAAGCAATGGAGGTGACATATGTACCACCTCTTTCTCCCTCCTCACAGGTGGCTCCCTAACATCGGAACCGTACCCTTTCCCTTTCCCCTTCCTCTTCCCTTGTCACCATCTTCGGTGACGTCCTCCCCCCCCCCCCCGGGCACCCCCCCCCCCCCCCCCTCCCAAATTAGCACCCCTTCCCCCTTCCAATCACTCTTCCCTAAAATCTAGGAATAAAATACAGCACGCCATATGCCCCTTCTCTCAAGACGTCATTGTGGAGCGGAGGCGCAAAGGAAGAAACCTGTCGACCTCATTGGCCACCCTGCGGGTAGCCTGCCAGCCTGTTTCTCATTTGTTACAGTGGAACTGAATAAGTCTCAAGGCCAACTATCCTAAACTGTTCAAGAGAAAAACTACCCCCCCCCCCTTTTTTTCCAACTTAGACTTCAACAAAAGAGGCTTCTCTGCCACATATCACCACAGCGGCGGTATTTCTATCTTTGTAAAAAAAATACTCTGCCCCTCACACACCTGCCCCTCTTAACTTAACCCTACAGGCGGTAGCAGTCCGCATGACTTCAGGGATTTTGTTCACTTTCTGTTTGGTGTATCTTCCACTTTCTGCTCAAGTCTCTTACTCTGATATCATGGACCTTAGTGATCAGCTTCGTTCTCCCGTGATTCTTATTGGACACTTTAACGCCAATAACAAACTGTTGGGCAGTCTTATTCTTAAGGCTGATATCCGTAGAAAACCCCTAGATAAATAATATTTCTCTCTGAATCTGATTTCTTTCTCCAAAACGATGGCTCGTCCAGTTACTGCCATCCTGCCAAATCTGATGCTCATCGATCTCTCTCTCTCTCTCTCTCTCTCTCTCTCTCTCTCTCTCTCTCTCTTTCTCTCTCTCACTCTCTCTCTCTCTCTTGACTTTTCGTGGTCAACTCTCGATAGCTTTCACGACTCCGACCACTTTCCTATTGTTCTATCGCATGTCCATTTCGAAATCATCTCTCATAGGAAACGGTAGAATTTAACTCGAGCAGACTGATCCGGTTTTCAGTCCTACTGTATTGCAGATATACCTCCTACAAAAATCTCCTTTATTGCAAATTGTAAAGAGGACGATCCCTCACATCTTTACGGTTCCACGGAAGGACAAACCTTGGTTTCGACAGCTGGTGCCGACTAGCAGTTCAAGCCAAGGAAAAAGCCTTTCTAGTTTTTAGATAATTTTGCTATTTTTAGAAAGTAACATGCGTTGATTCGGCATACAATATGCCTGCAAAAGCGGCAATCATGGAAACGATATATCCAGAACATCAAAAAAGACATTCCCCTCTAGAAGATATGGATGTCGGTTAAAAAATTCTAAGGACAAATTATCCCCTCCCTTTTAAAACACCTAAAAAAGGCTTACATGTGGAGGGGGAAAGGAAAATCACAAACTGGGCGCTGCATTTTCCCGTAACTCTATAACTATGACTACCCCCAAGACTGCTCTAAAGACTACAGCAAACGTTTCTCTATAAACACAAAAAATTAATACACTCCTGCACGAAATACACGACCGCAGACCCATATTTCTTGCTTAACATAACTCTGAAAAACCTCCCAAGAAAATATATTGAAATTTTATTACAACTGCTTAACGAAATTTGGGCATCAGGTATTTTTCCAGAGTCCTGTTGGCAGACCACAGTTATTCCCATTCAAAATCCTGGAATAGACTCTGAAAACCCACAAAATTATAGACCTTTAGTTTTAAAGCTGCCCCTGTAAACTTTTCAAAAGAAAGATAGCCAAACGAATACAGTGGCAATTAGAAGTTAATAATCTCTTATCCAACTTACTGCGTGGAGCAAAAAATTGCACTACGGATCTGAAACGTTTATGAGAGAGGCTTTCTGAAAGAAACGATCGCAGGCCCATATCTCTGCACAATAAAATTTTTTTAAAAATCTCCCAATTCAATCTCTTCAAATTCTATTTGAGCTCTATAACAAAATTTGGGCGTCGGGTATTTTCCGGAGTCCTGGCGCTAAGCCGAAGTTAATCCGATTTCAAAACCTGGAAAAGGCTCGGAAAACCTATCTCTTATCAAACTTTCAGTGTGGTTTTAAAGCAAAAGGATCTACAACGGATCACTTTGTCCATCTTGAAACATTTAGTAGAGATGCTGTTATCAATAACCAACGCATGGTCGCTGTCTTCTTTGACGTAGAAAAAGCTTATCACACAACCTGGAAGTATGGCATACTTATAAACCATAAAAGTAAGGGTTTCTAGGGCAACGTACTAATATTCATAAAATATTTCATAGATAATCGACAGTTCCAAGAAAAGGTTAAATACTCTCTGTCTGACTCTTTCGACCAGGAGCAGGAGGTCCTCCAGAGTAGCATTCTATCGCCAATTATTTTCGGAATTCAAATGAATTCAATAATTGAGAGTTAAAAAAAAATGTAAACTGGTCGTTTTACGTAGACGATTCTGTCGTCTGCTACAGAGAATTTTCAATTCTAACCATAAAGCGGAAACTCCAAGTGCAGTTCAACGTTCTTCATAAATAGGCAGACACAAACGACTTCAAATTCTCAGGGATCCTCATCTCTACACCCGCCGCAGTCAAAGAATTCATATAGAAGAAAAGGCAAATTATTTAGACGTTATATATGAGAAAAAACTTCTTTATTCCCCACCTGAAATATCTAAAGAAAAAGTGTTAAAAGCAAGCAATCTTAGTAATCCGGGACAAAGTTGGGAGCAGATAGAGAGTCTCTCCACAGCCTCTATCGCTCTCTGATACGATCTAAACTCATTTACGGCAGCGTAGTGTATGGCTCTACCAGACCATCCTATATTAAAATGCTAGACACCATACACCACCAAGGACTGCGTCTCAGGCTCGGGGCCTTTCGTACAACCTCGGTGGAAAGCCTCACGTAGTTGCAAACGAACCATCCTTGTCAGAAAGAAGAGACAAACTATCCTTACAGTATGCCGTAAATCTAAAATCTCACCCTGACAATCCTCCTTTCACCCTGTTTTCCACCCAAATTATGTACAAAAACTCTAATGTTCATCAAACACGATTCAACTTTCGTATTCAGCAGTACCTACATGAAATCGACTAAGATACTTACTCTATTGAAGAAGGCAATTTTTCAGAAATCCCTACCTCGACGCTGGAAAAACCAGGAATCTTTCTGGACCTGGCAACTCTCCAGAATATAATTATAGAGAAAGGTTTGAACAAATCATAGACAACCATTCAAACAATTATCTATCTTTTCACTGACAAGTCTAGACCTGCGTCGAAGCTGCCTGCCACCTATCGTCAGCTGCGGGCGTCAGCAGTTTCTCTGTTCATGGCACTCGACACCCTCTCTACCTTAAGAAAAGACGAAATTTTAATCCTCTCCGACCCGCTTTGGGTAAGGCGGCCAGCGAGGCAATCTTGAAAAAATCAAGAAATTCTTCACTTATTCAGAAAAATTCACAAACTGCTACAAAACGGTAAGATAACTGTTCTCTCCACGTGGATCCCCACCACGTTGGTATTGAGAGAAATGAAATGGCCGGTGAGCCAGCCAGATCGGGGCGTAACTGGAACATACCCAGGTGCAGAGGTTGCACCAGATGCAAAACCAATTATACGTAGGTTTATAAGAGACAACTGGAAAGCGCAATAGAATAATATGACCAAAAAAAAACAAAAAAAAACTACACTGTGTGCAACCACAGTTAGATCACAAAGCACTCACGTATAACTATAATCGTTGTATTATCCGTGTTTATCTCAAAACAAATGTATTAGTCAGCAAAAAAACATTTAAAACTATTAATGTGGTGTAATTTATATTGGGTTTGGTTGTTTTAATGGATTCTTTTATAATGCTAAAACTAGGCAGCAAATTTTGCCTTTTTTTCTGCATCTTTGCACCTTTTGCCACCTTTAGTCACATCTTTCCGCGGGGACAGATAGCTGCAGATTTTCTCCGACTATCTGCATAACTAATTATGAAAAAATGTAGAGAAAATTTTTAAAAATTAACTAAAAAAATTGCCAAAGGTTTTGATTTGGCCCAAGTTGTGAAAAAAAAATGCAACTTTGAGTTCATTTTCCCCAGGGATCTACTAGAGTAATGCAGAAATACTAGGTGATTCTGTGCCGATCATAATTATTCGTAGCGACCAAGTCGCAATGATGTTCACCCATCTATAAGTTTAACTGGTACATGTAGGTCATTTTTGCCTGAAGGTTATATTTAACCCCTGCTGAGCACCTCTTAAAACTCTAGCTCTAGGCGATGTGAACTTTTTTCTAGTTATTTTCAGTTTTATAGGTTCGGCGGTCAAAGGGAAAAATAACTGTAAATTGAAAAGATGCATAAGACCTGTCTACAACATATTAGGCACCAGAATTGGATGCAGGTGAGTTACATTTTAGCCACGTAACATTCAGTATAATTATTTTTTATGTCTAGATATATATTTCTTAAAACACTTTATCTAACTTGTTCTTTTGTTTATCCTTTTAATTTTTGCTAAAAAGAATCTTGGTTCTTACACTCTAGAAAAAAAAAGGGGGGGGGGTGATCATTGGCTGTTTTAAGAATAGCATATGGGGAAAACATGACTGTGTAAGAAAAAGACAGGAGTAGTGAAACGCTAGGTGAAAACAACCAATAGACCACAAACACATACAATCACACACACACAATTGTTTGCAATCCTTTGTATCACTTGTAGTTGTAGGTGTAAACTTTGATTAACCCATATACAGCCATGCTTCTCGGACATGTAGCCATACATATCAAACGCTCTAAAAACAAGATGTGGAAGTACTTAATTCCTATTCACATTAGACGAGGATTGCGGTGATAAAATTAATGTCTCACTACTAAGAATGTTGTTCGCCACTGAGCTTGCGGTACTAAAGACCTCATAGTCATACTAAAATCATTTTAATCCTCATGTAATAAGTTGTCTAACACGCAGAGTGGTCTGGCTTAACCACCCATAATGGATTTTAGTGGAAGTATTATAGGTTTGCTGTAACTAAGGGTGTGTATTACCAAATCCGTGAGATTTGAAAATAGTTCTAACCATAATTATCCTGATGAACTGATTGATATTAGCCTTTATTTTTTCTATTTACGGAAACATCTGAAGTTGACCAAAATTTCACCTTTCATTACTGGTTTTTCGACTTTTTTTTACTTTCCCTTCACAAATTAATGGTTATATTTAAGTTACGATATATAATGTACACAGGGTATATCCGTGCACACTGTTTTGCCGCACTCCGTCATCCAAGTTCTGAGGACACTTTTAGATGGCCCACTGACACTGGACTTGCCTCATAACGATCATGACATTATTTCAATTTTAGGTGCCTGAATTCCATGCGTGCTAATGTTTTTTTTAAAGTTTTGTTATTTCTTCTCTAAACATTTGTACAGTATTACCTCTTCCTATTTAATCACAAACTGTCCATGAAAACACACTATGATCAGTCGATGAAAAAGTAAACTAAAATAATAGAAATATAAGGTACGGGTTAACACAGCTGCCTGTCACTGTCAGTAACTTCATGCACCGTGTCCAACTTTGCTGAAACTTTTTACGTAAAGCATTTAAAACACAAAACATAATCCCTGCTAAAAACTCTGACAGCGCAATTATGTTTTTGCTGAAAATTCGTATATTTACAGTAAATTGGCACCACTGGAAATATTTATATATATATATATATATATATATAATCTTTATTGCATGTATGTCCATTGATTTTGACGTCATCGATCATAATAGTTACTACAAATAACTGTCGTCCCCAATAATTGTTCAAATCGATCACATCAGGCTCAGAGTTCGTAATTCGCTGTCAAATCGCTTCAGGGATTAGTCTAACGACGAAAACCTTTTTTCGAGTATACTTGAAAGACGTTTGGTCCGCTAAGTCACTGATTTTTTCTCTCTTCAGGAGTCTTAGGGGAAAGCGGAAAAAAAGGAGATCCAATTAAATTGCGTACACAGAAAATATTGAACAGCGAAAATTAATACCTGAATTTGGCTTATTTCTCCCAGTCACAGTAGTACAGTTTGATTAACAAATCTTATTTTAAAAGACTGACAAAGAGACACTTAACACAATAAGTCTACCACATCTGCTTTGTGTTTTGATTAATAATAATAATAATAAAAATAATAATAATAATAATAATAATAATAATAATAATAATAATAATAACAACAACAACAACAACAACAACAACAACAACAATAATAATAATAATAATAATAATAATAATAATAATAATATTGATTCGTCTCGATCCAGCAGCCATTGCTGTTTTTTATTTCAATTAGCTGTTCGTAAGTGAAAGCGGGCTAGGTTCAAATAGGTGCGGGGCTCTATTTCAATAGTTGAGATTTCTTGCCTTAATTATCATTGTTTTCTTAAACCCATTTAATGTCAACACTACCACTTATAGATCTATATAATTTTTTTTTCTTTCCATTCAATATGTTTATGTGCGGGGCTCTGCTCGGGTTATAATACTGAATTCTAGATCTATCGAATGGGGATCTTTCGGGGTTTAAAGACATTCGAACCCAATTTAAGTTCTATCTGGATCTACCTCGACTATCATCGAAAAGGGGATAAACATGGATCTAAAAGCTAAATCAAATAATTAGATCTAGGCTTCTACTACTCATAGATCTACACATAATTTTTTTTTAATTCTTTCCATTCAACATGTTCACGTGCGGGGCTCTGCTCGGTTTATGATACTGAATTCTAGATCTATCGAATGGGGATCTTTTGTGGTTTAAAAACATTCGAACCCAAATTAAATTATATATGGACCTACGTCGACTATCATCGAAAAAGTGGGTAAAATGGATCTAAAAGAAATGTTATATACAAAGAAATCCTGTAAATATCTTAGTCTAAGTTATCTAGACTATTGATCTGCCCTTTAATTTTAAGTGGTGCACCCATTTGTATCACATTTAATTTGTTTAGCTTTTTTGGCTTTAAACTTCTATCTCAACAACTTTGTTTTACCATTTTAGTTGCGCACAGTATCCCAAAATCCAAGCTTTATCTCTATTAGTAAAAAGTATAACCTTTGAAAAAACATTTTATATCCGTACAGTGTCCCAAAACCTGATCGAAGCCGGGCATCCCAGCTAGTAATAATAATAATAATAATAATAATAATAATAATAATAATAATAATAATAATAATAAT
>RQTK01001828.1:22167-38113 GCA_003991915.1 Elysia chlorotica
ATAATAATAATAATAATAATAATAATAATAATAATAATAATAATAATAATAATAATAATAATAATAATAATGAATGCCATTTATATGTCGCGTATTTAGGAAAAAAGCAATGCGTCAGTTAAGTTGTATAAAACATAAATATCTAGCACAACACACAAACAAATAAAACTTTTATCATTTAACATCTTACACGACAGTAAAATAAAATATTCTAAAGATGTAAATAACATATTATCAAGAAAAAGAATTTAAAATTATGTTTATGACAATGATAAAAATATAAAATGTGTTGTTTTACAATGCAATGCGTAGAACATAGAGAAAAATGTTAAAAAATAAATTAACTTTGCAGACTTTTTTCAATACTAAAACCATATGCTTCTAAAATTAAATAATGTTTCAATTGAATTTTACAACTATCTGTTCTGTTCGAATCTTGAAGTTTCTTTAGAAGTGAATTCTATATGACTGAGGCTAAAAAGAATGTCTAAAACTTGCGATTTTTGGAAGCTGTACATAAAAATGTTTGCAAAGAGAACAAATGAAAAATATCAATAGTGATTCCGATTGTTTTACTTTTTCAACTGCATCAACAGTGATGTCGTTAATTTGTAGAGAACAAGATGGAATTTTATTTAAAACATTCTCATTGCCTGATATTATAAACTCGATATTTTCATCATTGAGTTTAAATTGTGTTTGCTGCCATCCATGACTTGAATTCCGCAACGCAGTGCTGCAGTCTAACTACATTAAATGCAAACTTTCTGTGCCAGTAACACCCAGCTATAAATTTAAGTGGCACATAGTTTTTGGTTTGTTTTACACAGAAGAGTCTTCTTCTTCTTTGCGTTCACACAGAAGAGTGAATCTCTATAGTTTTAAATGACAGTTACTTAGAATGAAACTGACCAGCTACATGCATTGAAATGCATTTTATCGATTTTTTAAAGATGATAGAAGAAAACAATACTATATTGCTGATTTACAAGGATTAGGAAGGAACAAGGGACGCATCTCTGTGATCTCTATAAAGGCCTCTTTACATTAACAGTTAATTCACCCACAGAGTTTCGGTTGAACTGCCTAGCCTTCAAACTAGGTCATGGTTTGACTAGCAGTTTGTCGATGAGAGAGGATCCGTTCACACTGTCAGTCCGTGGACTCAGCTGTTGCTGCTTTGCGCAAAATTCAAACGTCAACAAAATGGCTTACGCAAGCTACTTGGCTGATTTAGCAGCATTCGTTGTACTTAAACCTAACAATAAAACGAGAAAGAGGACCATATGGGCTAAAAAATGGCTTTTAAAAAGAAGTATATATACACACACACGAATATTCTTGAAGAATTGCGTGCCTATCCAGCAGACTTCAATCTCTGCCTCTCTCTCTCTCTCTCTCTCATCATTCATCAGTAGGGGCCTATTAAAAAAAATACAAAACCTCATTTTTTCAATACATTGTACTCTCTCTTTCCATCTCTCTCTCTCTCTCTCTCTCTCTCTCTCTCTCTCTCTCTCTCGTCAGATATTACTCTTATCAAACAAATACACGCACAGAAACAAAACAAATACATCCTGTCATTTTTACAGTGGCAGTGTAGTAAGTAATAAATTATTATATTTTTCTGACATAAATCTTGATCTAGATCTAGATTCTATATCTATAGACTAGGATTAGCCCCACCTCAACTGAATAGATGGATTTAAAAATTTGTAGTTTGCCTATGGTTGCCCTTTTTGCCTAGACGAATAGTTTAATTTAGATGAGTTCTAATCTAAGAGGTCTAGAATACAGATCTCACAGAACTATTTTCGCAGGGTTTTCTTCTGTTTTCCTCTGAACAGCCTTTATTCTTTTTCCTAGGTCTAATTTAGATTCTAGATCCTCATTTAGATCTAGATCTATAATCTAGATGTAGATTTAGATTTGATTGCTCAACTATATCAGATAATGCCCATTCCTAGTAGCTATATCAAGGGAACATGCTTTATGCTTTATCTATTTACTATTATAAACTTAGTATCGGTGGTACTGGTAGATTTCTTTTTTAATCTTTTTTAAGTAAACCAACTTCATGCTTGAAAAAATGAACAGAAACGTAGCAGTTTAAACAAAGCAGCCATTGCAGTTGTAGAACCGCTAAATATATTCCACTGTAATACCGTGCTAAATTTAACAAAAATGCGCTGATATTGACGTCACGTTTTTTCCCCTGCAGGAGTCTTTTAGAGATCACAGAGATGCACACGGGACAAGTCGTGGTAACATTGGTTAGATAGAATAGACTGATTTATTCCTAGAAATTTCAATAAAAAAAAAACACTTTATACTTTGAATAAAAAATGGAACGAACGACGGATTTCTGCACATTTTACCTGATGTGAAAGAAATGAGTCCAGTTTGTTAAGGGTCTTTACATCGTTTCAGAAGCATACAGAGCAAACTGAATGTAAAGAGACACTGCTCATTAACTTTATGGTGCAAACATTTAATATAACTATGCTCTTTTCGAATACAATTATTATATCGACGCATTTTTTCTAATCTAGGGCAGGGTTGAGGTATATCAGATGTGTGAAAAGGGTTGTGAGAAAATGTCCTGGATATAGTAAACTTTTCACCAAAGAGTCTCGAGCCGACTTCATGGAGCTGCTTGCAGATGCCAAGGCTACTTACCAAAAGTCTGGTTATCAGTGTAAATTAGAATCCGGTATCGGTAAGGGAAAAATGTATGTTTCATTTTTTACCGTTGTGACTATGGATCGTAAGTACAACGCCACGGCAGCTCACAACTCGTCATATATTTATAAAAAGACTTTTTACTCGCGAAAAACAAGTTGTAAGCTTATCACGACGTCGTACTTACGACCCTGTATTGTAGTTATGTTTGGTTACAAAAATCCCTATTGTATTATTGTGTCTTTATTAACAATCGAACTACGAAAAAGAAAAATCCAGAACACTTCGGTACCAGATCGTTTATTATATTCTTTTGTAGAAAAGAACGAAAGACCAATAAAACATTTTTTACGGGTGGCTTCAGATGTAAGACATACATCCGGCTTAAATTACCCATCATTCACTCACGCGTTCTTCCTTCTTTTTTTATTGCATTCGATTGCATTCGATTGCATTCGATTGTTTTCATCAACATTTAAACAACAGTCACCACCTTAAAAAATGTGGTAAATATAAATTATGTGCTACATATATTGAAAAAAACCTCTAGAGACCCACAAAGTAATTTTAAAAAAGTTTCTCACAAATTCAATTTCATTGTTAAACAAAATCTTTAAAATGGCTCTCGACTCAGACACTAACTCTATTCAAGAAGAAAAATTTTCGGAAATCCCTCCCTGGAAGCTGGAAAGACCAGGAAGCATTGTTGATCTGGCAGCTCTCCAGAAGACAAAACCCCTCCAGAAATATATATAGAGAAAAGTTTGAAAAAAATCATAGAAAATCATTCCGATCACTATCTATTTTTCACTGACCGGCCTAAAGATGAGACCTGTGTTGGAGCTGCTTGCCACTCATCCTCAGCAGATAAATGCTGCGGGATAAGTGCGAAGGCGTCAATATCTACGGCGGAGGCAGTGGCCCTGTGCATGGCACTCGACACTGTCTTCACCTAAGAAAAGACATATTTTTAATCCTCTCTGGCTCGCTCTCTCTGGTGAAGGCAGTGGGGGAGGCAAACTCCAAAAATCCTAAAATTCTCAAAATTTTTGAAAAAATTCATAAAATACAGAAAAATGGTAAGAAAATTGTTCTCTGCTGGATTCCCAGCCATGTCAGAATTGAAGGAAATGAAATGGCTGATGAGCTCGCCAAAATCGGGCTCGAACTTGAACCTACTCAGTTGCAAATACCAGCATCCGATGCTAAGCCAATTATACACACGTTTATAAGAGAAAACTAGAAAGCGCGATGAAACAATATGACAACCAACAAATTACATTGTGTCCAACCACATTTGGGTCACTGGGCAGGAATTTCTCAGGCAAGACGACGAGACCAGGTGGTACTCGATCGAGTCCGACTTGGACATTTTCATCTTACTCACGCCTTTCTATTGAGAGGTGAAGAGTTTCCACTCTCTGAAACCTGCAACTGTCAACTGTCCATTAGTCACATTCTGGTTGATCGTCCGGTTTTCTACCGGGAAAGAAATGTGTACCTAGCTTCCAAGCCACTAGAGAGCATATTTACTTATGTTAGTCCTCAGCGCATACTTAAGTACTTGAAGGACATTGGTGTATATAATAACAATTTAACTGTGATAGTCCTACACATGAATCTTTTACACTACTGTATACGCTTCACTTGTAACCAAACCTTTCACGCACAATTGTTATGTTTTTACAACTCAGAGAGATAAAGGAGTCACCGTTGTAACTAGTATAATGCATTAACTGTCTTGGGACATCATGGGCACAACATAGCCGTTACCTTGCTGACGTGCCGTAAAACAAACTCACTCACTCACTCAGGTCGAAAGATAGAGGCCAGACTAAGAGCACTCACTGGCTCTCCAGGTTGTAAGTTGGGCATGGGATTAACAACCCCGTCTCGTAAAACAAAAATACTGTTAAAGAAACCACAACAAATATCCTAAAAAACCAGCTTGGTTGCGGAGGAGTCCTCTCCTGTAGAGCTCAAGATGTGCACCAGTGAAAGCCTTAGAAAGACGGTGTGAAGACAACTCTTCTGACGACCAAGACCAGGATAGGGACCTGGAACATTAGAACCCTGTATGAGACCGGAAGAATTGCACAGGGATGTGAAGAAATGAACAGGTGCGGCCTGAAAATGTTGGGCCTCTTGGACACCACTGTTCTAGGAACCTGTATCATCGAGGATTCTCACTGCAAAATTTAACTCAGAAGGGCAGAAGAGTCACTATCATGTATTATCCAGTGTTATGCACCCATAAATGTAACAGAGATCGAGGAGAAAGTAATTTTATATGAGCATGTCCAGACGGTGATCAACAAGGAGAGACATGAGAAACGTGTAGGAGGCCTGAACGCTTAAGTAGGCAACGACCATACAAACGTGGAGCACATCATGGGAATCCACGGCACTGGAAATCAGAACGAGAATGGGGAATTCTTCACTGAGTTTTGCTCCTTTAAAGACCTGATAATCGGAGATTCTCTGTTCCCGTACAAGACCATTCATAAAACAACATGGGTTTCCCCCACGGCAAGACCAAAAATAAAATAGACCACATCACAATTGGCAAAAAGTGGAGACGAAGCTTGCACGACGTTAGGGTAAAACGCGACGCGAACGCAGCATCAAATCACCACCTGGTTCTTGCAAAACTTAAAACCAAGCTTGAAGCTTTCAACGGCAGGGCATGATGACCAGCACACAAGTTTGATGTAAAGTGTCTGAGAGAGGAACGAAAAGTAGAGCAATGAAAAAATAGAACTGAGGGACAAGTTCAGAGTGCTCTCCTTACTACCAGATCAGACAGTTGAGGAACAATGGCAAATCCTGCGAGAGACATGGAAGGCGACATGTTCAACAGTTTTTGGCAAGAAAACCAGGAAACACAAGGAATGAGTTTCAAGCGGCACCTGGACACTCATCACTGAGAGAAAGAACCTGAAACACCAGATCAATCAGACCAGGACATACAGGAAAAGAACATAATGCAAGCTCGTTACTGGGAGAAAAATAGCGAGGTGATGAAAAGTGCCAGGAAAAACAAAAGAGATGACAGAGGAGCTGACAGAAGAGGCAGAGGCTGCAAAAGGTCAAAGAAATATGAAGAGACTAGGATATCACCACGACTCTCTCAGGGAAGAACAGAGGACAAGATGGGCAGAACACTTCAAGGAAACACTCAACAGACCTGCTCCACCGGCCACACAAGAAATCACACCCTAGCTCCTAGACATTAACACCAACCCTCCCAGCTGGGCAGATATCGCCAAGTCCTCAAGGTCTCTCAGTCAGGCGAGGCAGCAGGCTCAGACGGCATACCACCTGAGGCTCTTAAGGCCGACATACAGATCTCGACTGACATACTGCACCCACTCTGTTACGTACCGCTACAATATTGTTGCGGTTAGATTAGGGTTCGAGGTTTATAACAACTCTATATTGAACGAACAGAAAACGATGCAAAGCTTATAGATACTTTTATTAACGAAACTTACAAGTCGCTGGACTGATGACACAGGTGGGACAACATGTATATGAGTACATTAGTGTGTGCGGCGGGTAAAGCGGAGAGGAGGAGGAGTGTCACGCAGCGCTGAACGAAGTTCAAGACTAAGGTTAGTCTATACACGTAACACACTCCTAGCAAGATCTGGGAACGAAAGCAAGTTCCAGGAGACCGGAAAAGAGGACACCTTGTAAAGATACCCAAGAAAGGGAACCTGTCATCCTGTGGTAACTGGAGAGGAATCATGCTCCTATCAAATCCGGGCAAAGTTTTAATCAGAATCATGCTGGAGAGTCTGAAGACCACTCTGGACAAGATATTACGTAATGAGCAAGCAGGCTTCCGACAAGATTACTCATGCACGGACCACATAGCTACCATGCGCAGCATCATCGAGCAGTCATTAGAGTGACAGACCCCCCTATAATTATGCAGTGTTGTCTTTCAAACGGTATTCGACAGCGTCGATCGAAATGTCATCTGGAGATTAATGTACCACTACGGCTTTCCACCAAAGTTTGTAATTATCATCTAAAAAATCTACGAAGGCGCCACTTGTCAAGTTATTCACGGGGGCAAACTGACGGAACCGTTAAACGTGTAAACTTGCGTCCGCCAGGGTTGCTTGCTCTCCGCAACGATCTTCTTTATAGTGGTTAACTGGGTTATGAGACAGTCTACAACAGGTCGAAGGACAGGTATCCAGTGGGCCTTCATGAAACAGCTGGAGGATCTTCACTTTGAAGACGACATCAGCCTTCTCTCCCAAAACAACAGGGCGTACAAGAGAAGCTTTGTCGGTGGCAGAAGAAGCCGGGAAAACTGGACTTCAGATAACTATCAGAAAGACTGAAGCCATGGAAATCAACAACAAACAGGCTAATGCACTGCGACTACATGACGACAAAATTGAAGAGGTTGACAAGTTTGTCTACTATCAGATGCCGAACCAACAAGGCCATATACGCCTTCGCCACCATCAAACCAATCTGGAGGTCTACAGCACTATCAGTCCTAAACAAGATCCGGATCTTCAATACTAACGTAAAGTCAGTCCTTCTCCACGGCTCTGAAATATGGCGCGCGACCAAGACTAGTACCACAAAAACTACAAAAATATTCCTCTTCCACTTTCTGTATAATTTCCTGTTTTAAAAATCTATTTAGTTCTTGACGAACCGCTTCTTTTCCAGTCTCAGTCTCACCAAATTGTATTTCCCCAAGGGGTATCTGTGTTTTTAGGTATATTTATTTTTACACCTTTAATATTATATAAATTTTGTTTATCAGATGTAAGGGCTTCCCACTCCCCATATGCTTTTTGTACTTTATTTGCAAAAAAAAATTTCTTCTGTATTATCTATTCTAAGGTGAGGCTTACAGAGGCTAATTCTTTGCCTTCCATTGGTGGGAGAAGGGTTGCTTGCCCCCCTGTTTTTGTCCCGCAAACCTGCGACGACTTTGATTTTGATGTTTGGGTTGTTTGGAATTTGTAGGGGCAACATTGAAGATTTTTGGCGCTCCAATTATTTGTGGCCATTTTAGAGGACTCTCCCAAGTCCTTGATTTTTTGAGGAAGGTCAGTCCCGAACAGCAGTTCAGTAGAATCTGACTGTGTGGTCAGGTCGCAACAGAGCGGTTTGTAAACGTCCGCCAGCCTACATCTCATGTTGTCTTTACGTAACGCAGACAGATCACTGTAGCTGGCAGAGTTCAGGCGAACAATGTCGTTCGCTATGCTGATGCAGCTTTTTAAGTCCATTGCGGAGTTGCCTTTCCTGGCCTCTCTTAAGCCAGCCAAGAGCTTAACCGAAGCCGTCAGGCTTTTTGTCATGATGGCCTGGCTTTTTTGAAGTCTGATGTCCCGCAAGCGCTGATTTTGGTTAGAAGTTTCCATACTTCCCCGTTGGTTTTCGGAACTCTAAGGTTTTTTTTTAATTTACAGGCTTGGGGTACTGCTTTAAGAGGTCTTTAGTCTTGGCCTCATCCGGCTTTTTGCATAGCCCGGATCTACGATCTGGATAAGTTTGTAACATATAACAATAATAATAAAATAGACACTCCTTGGTTAAGCCTATTAATACAGAATTATTAATAGTCAGTTAGATACTAAAGTCTGCAAAAAGTTTGTAGTAGGTTTGATATCTGAAAGGGAACGAAGGAATACTCAATTAGTAATAGAGAAATAATATTTTCTAGATATATGATTTGATCATCTAGAATCAAGATTAGTTGGTAGCCGTTAAAATTTTTGGAAGTTAAATCGAGAACTCTCGCATTTAACTTCAGCTCATGATTCTCGTCTTGTCACCCCGTAACAAGAATTGATCATCTATGAGCAAAGAAAAACCATGGTCTGGCTGTATACACAGTAGTATACAGCTCGTATAAACCTATGGTTCAGTGATTATTATCAGTATTTGTAACCCCCCCCCCCAATTTTCTGTTTCCGTTAAAGGCTTTTTATGTTTTGAATGGTCGCATTACCTCTCAGGGTGGTTAAGTCCTGCGCCACAGAAGCAAGAGTATAGTGTTCATTTACATTATCACTAGATGACTACAGGTGTTCGATTGGAGTCGGCCATAGTTGATATTAAACGTAACTTATATTAATAAAATGAAAACTCCTTGGTTAAACCTATAAATAGTCAGTTAGATACTAAAGTCTGCAAAAAGTGTGTAATGGGTTTAGTCTCTGAAAGGGAACGAAGTAATACTCAATTAGTAATAGGGTGGAATATATTTTCTAGATCTGGTCTGATCTAAAATCGAAATTAGAGAAGTTAGTAGCCGCAGAGTTAAAATTTAGGAAGTTAAATCGAGGACTCTCGCTTTTAACTTCAGCTCATGATTCTGATCTTGTCACCCCGTAACAAGACTCGATCACATACGAGCAAGGAAAAGTCATTGTCTGACTGTATTAGTGTATTAGCTCTTTTAATCCTATGGTTCAGTCTATGATTCAGTGATTATTTGCCCCCCCCCCCCCCAGGTATCGTTAACTGCTAGCAAGCATCACTGTGTGCGACCCAATTAGATACCATAGTGACCCAATTAGATGTCATGGTAGCGTCGTTTCGTTCTAGTTGAGCAAATTGGGCCCTGTATATTGAATCTAGCTCTAAATAAACTCGCTGAAACCTATTTCACAGTTGAAATATGTCGCCAATAATTGCACTGATGTAAAAGTGACCTCTCTCGGTTCATATACTGCCGTATGGACACCGACGAGTTAAAATTGCTGTTACCCCACTGCTCCCCTCAGTGACCAACCAGCACTTTCCATAGCCTCACCACTGCCGACATGCCGCGTCCAATATTCGGTTCTCAAAGCTTTTTGTGTAAAGGCACGAGCGTTGTTGGCCGGCCTGCTACGTTTGAATTTAATAGTTTGTGACGTTTCGCTAAAAGTCATTCGGATTTTCTTGGAAAAAGGCGAGATGTTCACAAGCGGAGACGTTATAGTGTCATGTTTTTAGTACTTTTGTTGTTGTTGTTTGCGCATAATGTTCCCTTTCAAAAACTAGACCAACAGACCGCAGAGTTAAGCATTAAGCGACTGCCCTTTCTTGATGAGCTAACTCAAACCCCACGGAGAGCTCACGTTGTCTAGCTACGTTCAGTAGGCATATCTCCTGGTGAATGGACGACCATTATAGTTCACCTCTATAAACACGTATAGATTGTAGTGCTTTTGCGGGAAAGACATTTAAACTTGGTTTTTAAAAAATCGGCTGCAATACAAACTTTATTCGGCTCTAAATCCACAACTCGATTCCTATAAGTTTTATAAAGGACACGAAATCAAGCCAAAATTATTTGATTCTTTTCAACGCACTTTCGTCTTTTAATACGCTTGCATGTGGGCAAATACGACATGTATATCGTATTATATACTACTATAATAACTATAGTATTTTTCAATTTGTTTCGATCTTTCGCGCTCTTGTTTTCCTCCTTATTATTGTGTTATTGAGGTAGTCAAGCTTTACAAATTAAAATCGATTAAGTGCGTGGCACCTAGGAGTATACAGGCACAGACCCACTGGGAGAGAGGCGTTAACGCTGGGGGTAAGTCGCTTGTAAGTAGCTTGTACTGGTTGGGTGGGGTCCATCCTTGAACTGTCGACTGTGGACGGGAGAGAATGGCATGTCTTGTGATATTTTCTTTACGGTGACGCCACTTTAAGTATGACTATACATGTGGGACTTACCAATTCACTCGACGATAGGGGCGCGAGTTACACCACTGGGTTTCTAATCGGGAGGTATCCAGTTCGAACCCGCGATTGGCCAACATTAATAAGGGGACTGCGCCCTCTACTGGTTGGGTCGGTGTCAGTATGATACGGTCCACTGAGGCAGTTCTAGTAGGTCCTATCACGGCACTGTTCCGCGTAAGACAACACGAAGATATGTCGGATTTTAGTATTGGGACTCATCGCCGTACACAAGCCTCCTAGGAACATGAGAGACGTAAAAACTAGGAGAGAGATTCTCCCGTACAAACAGATCGACATTCCTGGTGATGTCCAAACATTTCAGATATCCTTTTTCTGACGACTCATGTTAGTAAAATAATGATTAAGTTTAGAGTATCATCTTTTGGAATGGAAGAAATTAGGATAGTTATGTTTTCATCACAAGTAAGACTATCACAAAGGGTATTAACGAACAAAAATATTCTGCCATCTCTAGGTCTAGCATCTTGTTCCATGCTAAATCAATATGGCGACCTATAATTATGGATCTACCGACAGGTTGGGTTAAAATACAACAACAACAACAACAACAACAACAACAACAACAACAACAACAACAACAACAACAACAACAACACCAACAACAACACCTAAACATTTGATTTTTTTTTTTTTTAGTTTTGAAAAAGAAGAAACCACTCGCCCGTGATATTTACAAAAGACACGACGACAGAATATTGCTAGATGATGTTCAAGATAATAAAGACTGTGTTTAAAATTCCAGTTCAAACTGAAAAGGTAATGAACAGTAAGGAACGCACAGGGTAACTATCAAACAGAAACTCTGCATTAGGAAAGTGAAGCACGCCAGAATCCCGTGCGCGAAATCTCTATTGGCGAAGATACGAAAAAAGAGCTGTCAACCTCTTGCCAAAACTGCGCGCGTTTTTAGACACTTTTTTCCAATCTAAAATGTTCACTTTTATGTGTGGTTGGGTGAATGACTGCTAACTGTCTCAGAAAGCATGTAGGTGTGCAGTGAGTTACTGAGAATGGTTCGAGCAATCACGCTCACACCATTCGTAAGGGATATAATAACAACCAGCCAACTAATTGTCTTGGCACTTGGAGAATATCAAAGTTTCAGTTACAAACTACGAAGATAACATCTGTCTGTTTTATATAATATATTTAATTGTCTCAAACTCAGACATGCGATCAAATCCAAACCGCTCCACTCTAAAATCCCAAATTTTACAGTAAAATTTTAAATGAGCCAGAGAAGGTTTCAGAGTCATACAATTAATAACATCAACGTCTCGTCAATTTTTAATTAACAGATCAGTTTTAAACATTCACAGCCTTGCCATTCATTTACTGCTGTAGCCCACTGGCAATCAAATTGGAGCATTGTTTGATTCGCGTTTGGATTAAGTTTCGTTGGTGATGTGTAGAATCTAGATCTATAGTTTAATCATGCCCACTCCTGCTAAAAGCAACTTGAGTCGAAAAACAAACAACGCAAAGACAGTGTCTACAGCAAAAGGAAAACGGCAAGACTATATCGGCGATAAATCTAGATCTAGATCTAATGATTTTGGCCCAGCCGCTCCGCCTCTAGGCACGAAACGTCGTCTACTCAGAAGTGCTGAACGAATCAGTAAGTTTTACTATTGTCTGTGTAAATGTAACTGCTAACAAAACTTACCTGTTCAAAGAACAGGGCATTGGCTAGTTTTACATAAAGGAGATACCTATTAACGTTAAAGTTGTTTGATCAGGATAGTATGCTCAACGGTGCTTAAAAATTAAGCAACCGACTAACATTTTTGTTAGATATTTTAATCTACCCTTAGTCCGGCGTCTAAGTTAATATCACCGTTGTACTTACTTCACTATATTGTTATTTACTGCAGGAGTTTCACAAACTAATTGAAAAAACGTTTGGGCAAACGATCACTTATTGGGCAAAAAGGATAAGTAAAAAAAAAACGTGTTTAAAATGTTCGCGCTGAAAAAAAATTATCCATTAGTTACTCGCTTGGTGGAAACCAATCCACTTGTGTGATCATTTTTTGCAGTTCTGTTCTCTGTTCCAAGCATGCCGCTTGAAGAAACATTCCTTGGGCGCCAGATGTCTCAGTCCTAACGCTCTCACCTGGCGAACTGAACGTCCGGGGTTCGATCCCGGCAAGTAATCCCTTTTCAGCAAAACTTTCGTGACACAAATTGTAACAAGTATTGTCATGTCGACGAAATCTGCCGCCAGAGGTCGGCAACATAGTACAGTTGGTGACACTGGACGATAAGGAATCAACAAATGATGCACAACCAAAATAGCCGCCACGATTATATAGCCGTCACAATGATATAACCGTCATGATGATATAGTCGTCACGATGATATAGTCGTCACGATGATATAGCCATCACGATGATATAGTCGTCACGATGAAGTACGATGATATAACCGTCACGATGATATAGTCGTCACGATGATATAACCGTCACGATGATATAGTCGTCACGATGATATAGCCGTCACGATGATATAGAATATATATATAAATATATATATATATACTTTAATATTAATTAACCTTTTTATGCACACATTTTTGTTTTGTTTCTTACCACTCAGAGAGATAAAAGAGTTGCCTTAGGACATCATAAGCATAATATAGCCGTTACCGTTAAACCAAACTCACTCACTCATTTATTATGGTTGAAAGTCCGCTTTTTTTAGCGGGACAGATATCTGTCCTGTAAAATTATGTAGGCCTACCCAGCCCGATAACTCCTTGGTTTGTTTATTGCCAAAATTTTCGTCCACGAAATACTGCTGGGAGTTATATTTCCTGATCGAGCAAACAATCGAGATAAAAAGTGTCATGCCTTGTGTTTTGTTTGGAATATTAAAACAAGGGATGGATGAATCACGTAATCGAGTATTCTTTTTATTCATACTTCTTGACAGACCGTTAAAATGTAAACGGTTAAGAGAATTATCAATGCCAAAACGACCAAGATCGGCGGAACGACAGCATGGAGCTCCATTAAACTTAAAGATACTACCCGATAGGTCCTTTGGGGTCGAATTGGAAACAAGATCCCAACCAAACCACTATAATTATACCATCAATGACATCGCCTTAGAGTAGGATAAAGTTCAGATTACCAGTCGTGGGCATAAGGAACAACCTTAAAATTTGCAAACAGTACTGTTACATGACTCCAAATATTTACCTCTCTCCGCAGATGCTGAAGGAAACATTGGAATGTGTAAGTCTACGTCGGCCTTATTTCTGGGACTATGTGTTTCACTGCATCTTGGGATAAGAAAAATTTAAAAGATTTTGAAGCAACAACTATAAAACTTACCCTGAGCAAGAGATCTCATTGACACTGAAGTTTGTTTCCTAATACCCGCGTGTATACCGTGCTTTCATCTGCGTTTGGCAGATGCATCAATTAATTGGTATACATACTAGATCTATGTGTTACAGTCTTACACGTTACTATCATTTACTGGCTGAATCTTCAGACCTCTAATATAGTAATAATTTTAGTGAAATAAAAACAAAGTAAACTGGTTTTGATTTTGAAAAAAATCTTTAATGTTTTTGTATAAAATCAGTTCTTTATACATGTCGTCTTCTTCTCTTTGCCGCATACCTTGTACGTATACAGCATGATAGGAGAATTTCTAATATTGTAAACAATATATAATCAGTCCGTAATTCCAAAAACAGTATTGTTAAATGTCGAAACCACCGGTCATAGAACAGATTTCAAGGTTGAAATTACGTCATCAAAAGTGTGCACACGTGTTTAGCCGTCTCTGAGGCATGCCGTCATAGGAAAAGGATTACATTTAACACTTTAGTAGTTCACATATGAGTCACAACAATTGTTATTGAGAATAATGCGTCAGTTAACTATTATCAAAGACTATTGAATATTTTAAAGACAGATCATTTCCTATTAAACCCTTATTAAAAAAACGTCCTCGACCTATCGACCCTTCCAGTGTGACGTCACGCATTGTTATTTTAGTTGCCATCCGCCATATTTGGACAGTAGATCGGATCTACGACCCTAGTCCCTATACACCAGCATCTACACTGACAACAGAATAATGCCAAGTTTTTGTGCTATTGTTGGCTGTTCAAATGAGCACAATAGTGGAAAAAGGTTTTTCTCAATACCCGCTAGCGACGAAAGAGCTTCTAGAAAGAAGAATGCGAATGTGGCTGAAGGCAAAAGATAGGAAAGGCCTCGAACACAGTGAAACCTTACCACCGTGTCTGCTCTGATCATTTTATTTCAGGTGAGTTAATCTTTGATTAAAAAAAGAAAATTATTGTATTGTCCACTGTTATCTATAAAATACCGATCTATTGAAATATAGGAATTTAGGAGAGAAAGTGACTTTTTTTATCATTAGCTACATCTAGATATAGAAATCTATGGCCGGGGTTTGTTGATCATATCCACCGTCATTTAGATCTAGATGGATCTTACCTCTCTCCTTATTTAATGTTTCCAAGATCTAAAGAAAGATTAATACTAATTACCATGTTAAGTAGGCCAAAAATAATTGCAATACACAACGTGTATGCCCATTATTTAGACGGACGCACGGTATCACACAGTGTCTACAGTAAAATTTGGACAAAACACAATACTATGCAAATAGACTCAACCCTCCATACCAGTATATTGTAAATCTATGTTAAGGTTTATGTTGCTCAATTTACCTCCCTCTCTTCCCAACATAATGAAGCTATGCATTTATTATAAAGTGATTATGACTATGAAATGATAAATGGATTGATTGAAGATGTAAAATCATGGAAGCAATCTCAAATATCCTAACAAGTATCCTAACACTGTTAATAGATGTATCAGCACATGCCTATATAAATCTACAACATATAACCTAATGTTGAAATGTTTATCTACATGTCAACTAGCATATGAACAATATGAGACCAATCCTGACTAAATCCCTTCTGTCAAGATGGGACAAAAAATGAGGAGAAATGTGGCTGCTGCTTCTTCAAAACATTACCGGGCTTAGAGTCGAAAAAAAGAGGAAGAAAGGCGTTGAAACGGCCACCTCCCTTTTGGAACTTAGTGCCTCTGTAAGTTTTCATTGATAGCCTAGTCTGTGTTTCGTAGCACTTGGGCCTATAACATTTCGTGGCAAATGGGAACAGCCTGTGTTTATTCCACTAGACTATAATTTATGCTTAATTAGCTCATATATTTTTTTCTAGGATTAATGTTATGATAGTTCCTACCCCACCCACCCACTCACCATTTTTTTTA
The DNA here is from genome assembly GCA_003991915.1 of Elysia chlorotica. Classification (NCBI taxonomy): domain Eukaryota; kingdom Metazoa; phylum Mollusca; class Gastropoda; family Plakobranchidae; genus Elysia; species Elysia chlorotica. The sequence goes on from RQTK01001828.1 coordinate 37,890, forward strand.
AATATTTCAATTTATCAAAGCAATCGTTCACTTTTCAATCATACACTGATAAACTTTTTTTGTCTCTTCACACACCCTCTGGCTTTCTTCCTTTGTTCCTCTTTTACTTTCTCTCCCTTTCCTTCTCTGATTTTACCTCTTCCCCTTCCATCTCCTTTTTATTATCTTGATTTTGCAACTGTTTAGTTATGAGACTTAATCTTTTTACATCCCATGATTTTAGG
>RQTK01001829.1:0-11492 GCA_003991915.1 Elysia chlorotica
CTGTCTCTCTATCTCTCTGTTTCTCTCTCTCTCTCTCTCTCTCTCTCTCTCTCTCTCCCCCCCCTCTCTCTCTCTCCATCTCTCTCTCCAGGCCCAGGCACAGTGTTGGTTTATCTTGGCACTGCCTGTACACCGACTTTGTGGGGCATGGGACAAGCTGGTGTAAGTTGCTGTAAGTCTAAGATATTACAACTGCAGATATTACAAGCTTTGCCACCCACACAACGGTTACCGGTGACATAGCTGGTGTAAGTTGCTGTAACTAAGTCATTACAACTGCAGATATTACAAGCTTTGCCACCCACAAAACGGTTACCGGTGACATAGCTGCTGTAAGTTGTTCTAAGTCATTACAACTGCAGATATTACAAGCTTTGCCACCCACAGACCAATTACCGGTGACATAGCTGGTGTAAGTTGCTCTAAGACATTACAACTGTGGATATTACAAGCTTTGCCACCCACAAAACGATTACTGGTGATATAGGTGCTGTAAGTTTCTGTAAGTCATTACAACTGCAGATATTACAAGCTTTGCCCACCCACTAAACGCTTACCGGTGACATAGGCATACCCTTTGGTCATAGAGCGTCCTGAACGTTTATTGCCCAACTGGCACCTTACGTGTGGGGTGAGGCAAGGACAGGACGCGGGTTCAAATCCCTCATACATGTCGTCCTCACTTTCGCTCTGCGCCCAGTCATTGCAAGTTTTTTTTTTAAAAATCAGAGCAGCTGTAGCATAGGCAATAGAAATATAACTGTTATCAATCCCTATATAGCCCCAAGTGTTAGGTGCCTGTAGGATCTAGTATGAGTTGTTTCTGTGCATGATTAATTGTCTCGGAACTCCAGTGAGATACGCGCAGCCTCAGTAACCAATACGAACCAGTGTGTTTGGGTTTTGTACTGTTTAGCTCTTGTTTTTTTTTTTTTGTGTGTGCTGTTATATTAATGCTAGTGTATATCCATTTATGTTTTGCTAAACAGTTCTTCAGATTATTTTTGTCTCTTTATCCATTTCATAGGTTTTTCTTAGTCCTCTACCTCTTGTGGTACAGCTATGTTCTTGTTGACAGCCTCGTCTTAGCCACTGAATTTTTCTGTTTCTGCTCTTTTTCTTTCACTTCAGTTCAGTGTAGGCCTACGTCTCGGCTAGCACTTTCTTGCGCTCTGTCTAGTTATGAAATTTTGTATAAACAAGAACGAAAACAAAAACAAACCAAAACAAACGAACCAAAACAAAACAAAACAACCGAAAACGAAGTAGCGTGAGAACCCCCTAGAAGATTCTAGAAAGAGAAATTTGTTACATCTGGTAAAAAATAATTTGTAACCACCGAATTCCAACTTAACCGTTCTGTGAAGACAAGAACATCGTCAATTGAAAACAATAAAAACTCAAAGTACAAAATACATACGCCATTATCTATCAGCTATGGTTTTATTATGGCTTGCTTTGTTTGTCTGTCTGTCTGCCGTCTCTCTCTCTCTCTCTCTCTCTCTCTCTCTCTCTCTCTCTCTCTCTCTCTCTCTCTCTCTATCTCTCTTTCTCTCTCTCTCTCTCTCTCTGTCTCGCTCTCTTTATCTCGCTGTCTCTGTTTCTCTCTCTCTCTTTCTCTCTCTCTCCGTTTGTCTTTCTGTCTTTTTGTTTGTCTGTATGTCTGTCTTTCTGTTTTACAGTCTATCTTTGTCTGTCTGTCTGTCTGTCTGTCTGTCTGTCTGTCTGTCTGTCTGTCTGTCTGTCCCTCTCTCACTCCCTATCTCCCTCCTTGCACCGAAATCTTACGTGAACAATACACAACCTAAACAATTGTTCCCACCTGTAGTCTATTTTCCAAGATGCGCACTCTAGATCTAGATTCTTTGATCATGATTACATCCGTGGAAATGTTCATAACTTCCCTGTATAGACTTCTTCTTTTATTTATTTGTTTATGGTTTGTTATTCTCTTAATGTAAATTGATATGGTTGTGGTTGTTCCTACATTTTCTTATTCAAAAATATTTATTTCACCCAAGCTGCCAATACCAATCCATGTGTCATCGATTCTCTTTCTTATTGCGCTTTTACACCTGCTTTAAAAACAAAACAATACAGAAAAAATAAATGAAAGTTTAGCCTTTATGATAAACAAACAAACAAGAAACTAGACAAATAATGATAATAGAATATCGTATTTATGTTCAAACGATAAGCCGGTGCGATTTCGATTGTCGCCTTTTACTTTCTTCCTGAGGAAAAAAAAATCCAGAGAAGATGCTAGCTAAGCCTAAGTTTTATTCAGCAGGCAGAGTGACAAAACTATATCAAGTTTTATAGCTTTTGCTTGTTTACAAGTTTCTTTGAAATAAAACTCGCCAAAATAAATAAATAAATAAATGAATAAATAACAGAAAGAAAACGACAAGTTAAGAAGGACAAGAAAAAGAAAAACAGCAACAACAACAACAACAACAACAACAAATAAAGTCTAAAAATTAACAGCTCCAACAAAATGTTTGACAAAACGAAAAAGTCACTTAAACTTTTTACCTACACCTAGTTGAAGCGCATTGTGGAACTGCTAAAGATACAGCCCCATTCTCTGGCTTGTTTTTATTTCCTTCATCTTTATATTTCTCTTGCCGCCTAATTTATTCCGTCATTAGTCTCCCGTTCCTCCAAAATAAATCTACACAAGGGCTTTAATAGAACAGGACAATTAATAGAAGGATGCACGGAATGACCCCGCCCTAACGACAGCTCCACACTACAGGTACACCACCAGTTTTATAGGCCTGAGAATTGACCGATCTCGTCCTGGTTTTTCTACTATTGTTCTCTTCAGTCAACGAAACATCCCCAGCGGTGAAAAAGTGACACAGATACAATACCAACATCACAACAACGCCTGGTTCTTTTTCAGCCTCTGGTATGCCACTTAAATTTCGGAACTAATTATTTGGTACTTTTGACAACGGGATGTAAATTGGTTAATTACATCTCACATATAACTTCATAAGATCTAGGGGGGGATGTGATGAAAGCAAAGCTTCTGTAGAAAGTCAGGACAGGTATGGTGTGAAGGCGGTGACTGAAGAACAAGGACTCAGGGCTCAGGGCGTACCGGTAGAGATCGCGTCCCGTTCTTTTCAAAATAATTATTTTATCTGGGTCAACTTTTTTTGTGTGTGATGGCTTTCAAAGATGCGAACTGCTTCCGCAACGAACGTCTCTATGCAGCTGGCAGAAAAAAAAAAACTTGTTATAAAACTGCGTCCCTCTTTACTTGAAGTTAATTTCTTTTTCAAACGAAAAAAAAAGCGGTGCCTCAAAAGTAAGTTAATTGCGCACTAAGCAAAACGAACAATAAACTTTTTGAAATGCCAATTTCTAGAAAATTAATTGTTAAATTCCCTGCATTGTACGCCCACAGATTTCTGTTTTCATTGTGTATTTTTCGTAATTCAACACTATTTTCTAGATCTCATTAAAGCAGAGGGGACTCTCTTCTTTCCCTCTCTCTCTTTTCTCCCTTTCTCTCTCCCTCTTTTTCTCTCTTTCTCGTTCTTTTTTCTCCCACGCTCTCTCTGTCTCTCCCCCTATCTCTCTGTCTGTCTGTCTGTCTGTCTGTCTCTGTCTCTGTCTCTCTCTCTCTCTCTCTGTCTCCCTGTCTCTCTCTCTGATTCTCTCTTTTTTCACTCCCTCTTTCTCTTTTTCCCTCTCACTCTCTCCCCCTCCGTCCCCCTTTCTTCCCTCTCTCCCTCCCCTGTTTGTTTCTTTCCTCCTCTCTCTCTCTTCCCCTGTCTCTCTCTCTCCACTCTCTCTCTCTCTCTCTCTCTCTCTCTCTCTCTTTCGTTGCATTCCATCTTCAACTGAGATGACTAAATAATAATTAATAGTATCCTGGACCCCCCAATGGCCCAAGACATCCTCCCATCAGATAAGCGGAGCCCGGAGCCCATGTAGACCTCTGAACATATCCCGACTGCCACTGAACGGACCAAGACAAGTCAGAGATAGTCATGTGCAAATCAAAACACTCAGCCCGACTGTCTTAGGCCCCCGACTAAAGAAATAAGTCACAGGAATATCCCAGAGCTCTCCAAGGGCAAAAGAAATGTATTATGTATCATACATCATTGTGTGAACATGTTGGTAAAAAACTGATAGGATGGGGTCGAGTATACCAGATAGTCTAGGATGGGGCCTTTTCCCCCCGGCTTGTCTTGGCTAAGTTCGCCGCGTAACAGATAGGAATCGGAACGGTAGAACATATTGTATTCCCCTGATTGCCCTCCGTGGAAGAACAAATCGTTTTCCATTGTGGACGCCGGAGATAGAGAGGGAACGGGAGATGGACTGAAGTAAAAGGAAAGATAGGCCGATCTCGGAGTACGTTCACATTTTTCAAGTTGTAAGAGCGCGAATGTTTCTGGGAACACTGTGTGATTCTGTGTGATTCTGTGTGGTTCTGTGTAGTTCTGTGCGATTCTGGTGTTCCTATTAAGGGGCAATTTAACATTGCACTAACTAATAATTATACAACTTTTAACCTAAAAATCGAACGGCAAACAGTAGCTCTATTTTTCCGATTCAATATCCACATATCGTTTTCACATGACACATATTTTTTTGTCGTTTTCACAAAGAATATGACCCACAGATAAATCGAATGACTAAAGTTACCCACACGAGACGAAGTACAGTTAAGTGAAGACTTAGACATGCACATTAAGATTCAGATCAGCAGCTGCACTCAGGCACTGGAAGATGGAGTGACACGGAAAGTCAGAAAAACGAGCCTGTGTCAACACACCCCTGTTGTCTCGACTTTTTATCACCCCGGGTCCTCAAAAAGATGAACAGAAAACACCCGGTAATTGGATCTTTGCTTTTATTTCTACCCGTTTTGAATGCGGAGGACAATATTTACTTTAGAATTACAATGGCCCAAAAATGTGATATCAAAATTAGATCTACGTTGTAAATCTAACTGTCTCTGTAGACTCTCTCTCTTTTCCCCTCTCTCGTCCTCTCTCCCCCCTCTTTCTCCATCTTTCTCTGGGTTTAACGCTCCGAGGTTCCCCTGGTTATACGCCGACAAACTAATGGGCAGATTCTGTACCCGAGACTTATCTATGTGTCAAGGAGGGATTCTGACAGACCTACGTTCAATTTCTGTCTCTCCGCCATCAGGTAACCTTGCAGTGGTCGCATTTTAAACAGACAACTCCAACCACTTTACATGTTTGAATTGTCTTCCCTTCTTTTAGAACCTGCCATTTACGTGAGGAATTAATCTTTTAAGACGACTCCGCGATAAAGCACTACCTTTAAATGTGGTTTTAACCCATTGCCTCAACAATAGACATGGATGGACGCGAAATTCCCAGCCTTATCAGAATACCCAGTCGGCGTGATAATGGTGAACAATATTATTTTGAAATTTGTAGGGGAAAAAGCCTCCCTGTCTTTGTTTGTAGCTTCAGTTTTTTTGTCCCACAAGCGCTGGTCCGTTGTCTTGTGTATCCTCTATGTAAATGTCTTAAATTGCAGACAATTCATGGCTTGGCTTTTAGCTTGTTTAAAAATTCCTTATCACAAAATCGCAGTCTTTAAAAATCAACAAAAGGACAAAAAAGCATAAGGAAAAAAACAACAACCGGTAAAGCCACATTGCCAGACTCTGAGTCATTTGGGTTTGAACCTGTTTGGTTTCTTTCATTTTCTTTAAAAAAATGTACCCCCCCCCCCCCCCTCCCTCACCCAAACCAACCTTGGGCGAAATTATCAAAAACACGATGAACAAGTTATCTATAATTCCATTTTCAATTTCAATTTTTTTTTCAATTCTCATTTATCATTTACTTCCTTTTTCTTATTTGTTTACATCCACTTCTCATGTCTCATTTAATTTTCCTTTTGCGCCACTATTCTTAACGCCAAGGTCACAAATTGATCTATATTTTTTTTATCTATATTTATATAAAAAGATCCTATCTTATATAGTATGTAATGTATTATGTAATATTCATTAATTTTGCCCCCCCCCCAAAAAAAAAAAAAAAACAAACAAAAAAACAAACAAAAAAACAACAACAAAAAAAACAACAAAAAAACAACAACAAAAAAAAAACAAAAAAAAAAAAAAAAAACAAAAAAAAAAAAAAACAACAACACAACAACAACAACAGCGAAAAAAAAAAAACAGACACAAAAAAACAAAAAACAAAAACAAAAACAGCAACAAAAAGAACCCAAACCAAAACAACAAAATAGAAGCAACAACAAACAAACAAACAAAAAACAAGAACAACAACAAATAAATATCCCTCATAAGATAATATTAAAATAAGAGGTTACAATACGAGACAGGAGTTCTGGTATCTTCTTATCTGTCTCGGTGTAGCAGAATGTAATCATTTCAAACATTGATCATGGGACCCGTCGTCGTGTGGGATCCTCCTTTGGAATCAAGGACATGTTAATCTAGGATGAAACCATCACTGCATGCCATTGCCAGGTCGCCGCCTCGCGCATGCTGCAGTCCAGGAGTTGTGGGATTAGGGAGAGTGGAGACCATCTGTGGACACAACTGGACAGGACTTCAACTCTCGCTCTCTCTCTCTACCTATCTCTCTCTATCTCTCTACCTCTCTCTGTCTCTCTGTCTCTCCCTCTCTCTCTCTCTCCCTCTCTGTCTCTCTCTTACTCTCTCACCGTATCTCTCTATCTGTCTCTCTGTCTCTCTCTCTTCCTCTCTCTCTCCGCCTCTCTCTGTACCTCTATCCGCCTCTCTCTGTCTCTCTCTATATCTCTAATTCTCCGTCTTTACCCCTCTCTCTCTCTCCGCCTCTCTCTGTACCTATATCCGCCTCTCTCTGTCTCTCTCTATATCTCTAACTCTCCGTCTTTACCCCCCTCTCTCTCTCGCTCTCTCCGTCTCTCTCTCTGTCCGTTTCTCCGTCTCCCTCTACCTCTCCCCCTGTGCCACTGCGGGTCACCTGGGCTGGCCTGGGGCGGTGGGTCAGGGGGCCAAGCTCTGGACTGTCTGAGATAATGGTCAAGCTCTGTCCACAGCCCTGCCCGAGTCGCATTCGTTATCTCTGATTGGGTCAAGCAACCAGCGCTAGATTCATACAGGCTTTGTGTATAAGGCGGGGGGGGGGGGGGGGGGGGGGGGGGAAAAAAAGGGGGAGGGAGAGGGGGGGGGGAGACGGAAAGAGAGATATTGAGTATAAAGTGGACAAAAGTGAGACGGGTAAATGAGAGGGAGAAAGAGAGTAAAATATAGATAGATAGAAATGAGATACTTTCCCCTATTTCTCTCCCTTCTTTTTAGTTACATAAACCTGCCCTCCCAATCAGAGGAAGTCCATACAATCATGTATTGGCTGTATAATGATATCCGACCACAAGACAAGACGAGACCGCGACGCCCAGAAAAGTCCACAGATTTAAAGCCAAGAAAAACACTTGCCCAAATTGGCCTCACGCACCGTTATTGATCCCGTGACCGCCTGGACTGACTCTCAGAGACGTGTCCAGTATAATCTGGCCCTGCATTGACCCCCCCCCCTCCTCCCCCCTCCGACTGATTAATTAATATTTATTGGTATTCTGGAACCCCCAGCTGACTAACGTCCCTGAAATTTTAAATTAGGCCTAACATAAATTATGGAGACCATGAAGAACTGTGAACTTGGCATGACAGAGAATAATAATAATTGTGGGTGGAGAACTGAGAAAATGTAGTAGCCCGCAGAAATCACACACGCCCCCATCTTATTATGGCGAAATTGACCAAAAGCGAGTCACTTAATGAGCCTGAGAGAAGGCCTTGGAGCAACGGCGATGTTCTAGAGGTTCTAGGGGTTCTGGGACTGTTGTAATCAAGCCTTGCACGACGATAATAGATGGAATAATAAGGGCCCTTAGGCAAGGCCTTGTCTGATTGCTCATTGGCTCCTTAGGTCTAGGCTAGATCTCTGAGTGGACGCCGGGTCAGAATTCCGTCCTATTGTCTCCATTCCCGCTACAGGCACCGTGTTCACAAGGTCTCTAGTGGCTCCGGTCAAGCGTCTGACCCAAGCAGGCGCACTGGGGACAATGGACAGTGGGCAGTTGGTGAAGTAGCCCCAGGGGGGATGGTGGGACTCACTGGGACGCACGTCCAGGCAATCTGGCGGTTTAATCTCAATCACCCCTGGTCAGTTGCCCCCTAGATTTGAACAACTGATTAAACCGCCAGATTGCCTGGACGTGCGTCCCAGTGAGTCCCACCATCCCCCCTGGGGCTACTTCACCAACTGCCCACTGTCCATTGTCCCCAGTGCGCCTGCTTGGGTCAGACGCTTGACCGGAGCCACTAGAGACCTTGTGAACACGGTGCCTGTAGCGGGAATGGAGACAATAGGCTGGCTGCTTGATTCTGAGAAAAAAAAAGGGAAAAACCCACACGTTGTTTGTCTTTATGTGAATTTTGTGTCCTTTAGAAGGGTGGAGGGATGGGGAAGTTTGCGTAATGTGATAGATCTTTTTTCCAAAAACTCCCTCTGTCTCTCCCTCTCTCCCTCCCTCTCTCTCTCCCTCTTTCTCTCACTCTTTCTCTCCCTCTTTCTCTCCCTCTTTCTCTCCCTCTCTCTCTTCTTCCCCATCCCTCCACCCTTCTAAAGGACAAACAATTCATATAAAGACAAACAACGTGTGGGTTTTTCCCTTTTTTTTTCTCAGAATCAAGCAGCCAGTCACGGAGCCCTTACAACTAACAGTTCAGTTACAAAGAAAGAATTATTCCCCAACCTATCACCACATTGATGATCACCGTTTGATTAGTTCATGGCCTTTAAAGCAGGGATATATTCTCCTTTGGTGTGAATTAAGCCCATGCGGATTAATCGAGATTGACTTGTGTGTTAAAAATCTGTCAGATCGGACCTCAGTGGGTTAAGAAACGGATTAAATACAGTCTGGCGGTTTTTGCTTGTAATGCCTTGTGACCCCTTCCCTGTGGGGTCAACCTGGACGGGAAAATGGGGACAGGGCAAGAATTATTACTGGCGTGCGGAACGTGAGATGAAGGAGGTGAAAATAAATGAGAGAGAGAGAGAGAGAGAGAGAGAGAGAGAGAGAGAGAGAGAGAGAGAGAGAGAGAGAGAGAGAGAGAGAGAGAGAGAGAGAGATGGTGAGAGACAGAGACATAAAATATAGACAGACGGAGGAAGAAACACTGACATCCACTCAGAGAAATAGAGAAGACAGAGAGAAAGAGATAACTAGATAGATAGATAGATAGATAGATAGATAGATAGATAGATAGATAGATAGATAGATAGATAGATAGATAGATAGATAGATAGATAGATAGATAGATAGATAGATAGATAGATAGATAGATAGATAGATAGATAGATAGATAGATAGATAGACAGACATATAGATAGATAGATAGAAAGAGATACAGGCAGAAAGAGAGAGGGAGAGAGACACAGAGACAAACGGACATACGGATAGACTAATATCAGTGCGGATCGAAGAGTAAGAAAACTGGAAAGCGAGAAGATACGGGAAACGGTAAAAAATGACTAGAAACTAAGTTAACATCGGCCCGAGGTGTAAAAAAAAAAAGAAACAACAAAATCCCTCTCCTGAGAGGGTGACATCACATACCTTTTTATCCTTATCTTGGGTTGACACGTACAATCTTAAAATGGGTTGTGTTGGAACTTTAATTCGGTTTCCCATCTCTTGAGGTATTATTTGTCCATTCTTCTCTCCATATTGCTGTCAAGTTGAAATCCCCAATCGTTGATTTATAGAGAGTCGTTGATTTATAGAGAGTCGTTGATTTGTATAGAGAGAGCGTCTGGATTTGAGCCGTAAGAAAAGTGTCGACCTCATAGTAAACACGGACTCAGGAGACATAAGGTCACAACAAAGGAGTAACCCACCAGCCATGACAACCTTTGTGTACAAATTTTAACTTTTTTTTATTTCTGTCATTTCTCCGCCCCTGTTTTAGTAATTGCACACATTTTTTGCTCTTATCAAAATGAGGTTAATTTAATTAAATACTACCAAAGTCTGGTTCTACCACGGTATTTATTGCGGAAGAAAATAAGTCACAGCTACCGCATACCGCAAGAGCCAAACTTATTTACAAGTCAGCTGATATCATTGGACGGTAGAACTTCCAATGTTCTGAATGCTTCTCTGAGCGTACATATACCTCAAAAGCTCCCCCCCCCCCTCTCACGGTGCAGGCTGTTCCACTAACTGTAATTATCGATCCCGAAGATGAAAGAGCACCAAGTCTGTAGGTTCCAGTACGTTTTTTTTCATAAGCTCACGTCTGGGGACTTAGCCCAAGTCTTGAAATATCCCGGAATCCAGGAATCCTGGAACACCCTGGAATCCCATGGTCCCTGATGCACAGCGGATCCTGCCGGAAACAAGTAGAGGGCGCTGCGTACAGGGGAGGTAACCGCCGCAATTTGGGGGAAAGTTTGAAAATAATCTGCTTGACGTCGCCAGCGATCTGGAAAGTTCGCCCGAATCTTCAGGGCCACACCAAATTTGACTTCGTGTCAGGCGAAAGTAAGTACAGTAGACTAAGGCGTCCGATTATGACATCCACAATATGGTTAGTCGGGGGTCGAAGTCTCCTTATCTTTGTAATTACTGTGCGTGTCGGGGCAAAAAAAGGCGTAACGTTCTTTGTAGTCTACGTGCTTGGTGTGAGACGGGACAAGACCAGGAGATTTCCACTGGGGAGGTTGGAGATCAATTTTAGGAAGCGGTTTAAGCAAGATTGAACTCAGTTTTACAATACATGCAATATAATTCTTCACTGTGGTACTAATCTTGTACGTTTGATGTAAGAAATTAGTTAAATTAAGTGATTTTGTTGTTGTTATTGTGGTAATTGATGTTGTTGTTATACTATTTCTTACCATCCCTCGCCTTTTTCCACTTTCTCCTCTTCCAATTTCCCTTCCATTTTTCCTCTTGTTCTCCTCTTCGTTCTCCTCCTCCTCCTCCTCCTCATCGTCGTCCTCGCCCTCCTCCTTCTCTCTCTTCTCCCTCCTTATCTTTCTTGTCTCCATTTCTCTTCTTCCTCCTCCTCCTCCTCCTCCTCCTAGACGTGTCCCCGGACCACTGTCCATCTCGGCCTGATTGACCAGTGTCCACTCCCGGACTCCCACGGTGCCGATTGCCGGACGTGACACTCGCTGTTTGATGTGGCTGCCGACTCCACCACCGTCGCCGTTTTATACGGGCGGGGAAAAGGTGACAATTTTAGGTTTATCTCCGTGCGGGCCCTGTCCGGGCTCTGTGATGTCTTTGTCGGAGGATCCCATGATTGTTGGGCCAGTTACGCCACAAGGTGGGCAGGCTTGGAGTGGCTGATAGTGGCTCAAGTGTATGCTCATTATATTGTAGTATTCTCTGTAGGATCTCTCTCTCTCTCTCTCTCTCTCTCTCTCTCTCACTCTCTCTCTCTCTCT
>RQTK01001829.1:11587-25015 GCA_003991915.1 Elysia chlorotica
CTCTCTCTCTCTCTCTCTCTCTCTCTCTCTCTCTCTCTCTCTCTCTCTCTCTGGGTTTAACGTCTTCTCGGGGGTCCCTATACGACGATATTAGTTAAGAACATTCACCAGGAGCTTTTTATTTATGGGGCTAGGTGGTCGTGGTGATAGAGCGATGGGCTATCGATCGAGGGGTACCGTACTCCCTCTGAACCCATAATAAGGTTTTCCATTTACCTGTTGAATCTCGCTGCCGTATAAGATCTTCTTGGTGAACCTAGGGGAGATGGAAGTTGAAAGAACTTTAAAAAAATTTTGTCCAGATGAAGAGCGTGGTATGAAAATGAATGTATTTTAAACGCCCTCATAGTCTCAACCCCTCTCAAGGGGTTGGTTGAAATATAGATAGAAATAGAGTGGAGGAACAAACCATTTATTCCTTCCGTTTTCGAATGAAGTATTCTGTACATGTAATACATTTGTAGCGACGGAAACAGAGTGATCTCGCTGGAGCTTTTGAGGAACTTACAAACCTAGGCTTTGTAACTTTTTTATAGTTTTCTCTTTATTAATTTCACGCCTAAAGTCCTTGTTGGTAAATGACGCTCTCACAGAGAAGATTATTAATATGATGTTTGAACCCATAATGTTTCTTAGAGAAATATAAGATTTTCTCTTTAGAAGTGCACTTTCGGAACATTTGCAGCTCCGACCATTCTCTTATTTCAACTCTTTTAAAAGCTTTTAGAATTTATCTCAAATACTTATTATACATAAAAATACATGAAATATAAAAGGTAGGAAAACTCATATGGGCTATCTATGCCACCCAAGGGCAAACCTCGAACTACAGCGTTTTTTGAAAGAGTTATTGGAAGCAACAAGCGAGGCAGATAAACACTAGTTTTTTTTTCACGAATTGCGCTGAATCAACAAAACAAGAATAGCCTGTAGGCTGGGAATAGCAATGCTTCTACCCAACATATCATTATACAAAAAGAACTAAAAAAAAAGTGTTTAAAAGTTTGGGGAAAATCCACAAACACCGCCTGTTGAACAGAAAGGTCCGTCCGTGTGAGAGAATCGGGCGATGCTAGACACGCATAATAACACCTTGTGAGGATACCCCCCCCCCCCCCCCACCCACTGCCCAACCACCCGCATAAAACCCCTTGTGAGATCCCCCCCCCCCCCCCACACACACACTCACTGCCCAACAACTTGAATGTGATGACCCCCCTCAATGTCCGAGAACTTGCCCAGGCCTCTGTGGTCACGTGGCCGTCAGGTCAAGCAGGGGTGTGTGGACACCAGGCAGTCTAACAATCCTGTAGTCACTGGGTAGAAACCTTTCACATTGTCACTAGCGACTGGGGCCCTGTGGTAATGTACCCCATAGCCAAACTGAAGACTGAGGCCCTGTGGTAATGTACCCCATAGCCAAACTGAAGACTGCAGGCCGCAGGGACAGAAATCTGCACCGGCGTAAAACCTCATAGACTTTCTGAGGCGATGAGGGAAACCGAAACCCCAAAACCTGAAGGGCGTGATAGTGTCAGCCATGATCGGTGTATGGATCGTGGAGTCTGCACTTTATGTACATGATACAGTTGTACCGCCATTTTCACACAATGAAAGCGTATCCATATGCATTTAGCTTCGCTATTTCCATATATGTATTTTCCAATAAGGCGGTATCAGATATTAATGTGTTGTTGTGTATTGCAGCTTATACTTGTATCTATTCTCGTAAAGTAGACAAGCTCTCAAACTGTGCTTGGCTATCTTCTGAATGGTGAGGATGGGTGGTATTGGTGGGGGAATTGGTGGGGGAAGGGGGAGAGGGAGGGGGGGGGTGAGATGGACCGCCGATTGAGGTGCACTGCGCCTGTCGTGTTGTGGGGGGCCTCCCCTGAACCGAGATAACGAGCACCTTGCTTGACCGCTGTCCGGCAAGCCGTGTCCCGATGACCTACCGTCAGACCAGAGTGGAGTACGTAACAGCCTGGGTCCTCGCGGGGGTCACTTTCAAGGCGCACTCTTATAACCTGGCACAGTATCATCATCATCATGGTCACCGCTCGGAATATAAGAATAATTATATATTTATATCTCTCCCCACCTCTCTCTCTATCTTCCTCTATCCCTCTGTGTAGCTCTCTTTAGCCCTGTTTCTATCTGCCTTTGTAGATCTCTGTAGCTCTCTATATTTCTGTTTCTATCCGCCTGTGTCTTTATCCTTCCCTATGTGTTGTTCTCTGTATCTTTCTTTATCTGTGTGTGTGTTTCTCTCTATCTTTGCCTATGTCTCTCTTTCCACCTTTGTCTCTCTCTCTCTCTCTCCATCTCTCTCTCTCTCTCTCTCTCTCTCTCTCTCTCTCTCTCTCTCTTTCTCCGCACATCCGTTCCGAGTGTTGAACAATATCTTCCTGTTGCCAATTTCGTCGTTTTTAATTAGATTTCCTCCAATATTTTACCATATTTGTTATTTGGTTGAATGGTTACTCGCTGCTATATTGTCATTACCAATCTGCATATCTGTCAGCATAACTTTCTGTCTATCCATATCCAACTAGATGTACCAGCGTGTGAGTTAGACACCCTTCCCCTCCACACTGCGCGCATACTTATGCAATTTACAACCCATTTGATCCTATTTTAGCATTTTTTGGAAACACCCATCCACATGTTTTTGACACTTAAATAGGTTACAACCCGTAAAGGACTATAATGATATCTAGCATCAGGCAAGAATTCTGTGATACGCTCAGATTAGGTTTTTGTCGAGGGTCACACGCGGTGAATCGTTTAGCCCCTCCCCTTCTTTCTCTCTCTCTCTCTGTCTGTCTCTCTCTCCCTCTCTCTTTCTCTCTCTCTCTATCTCTTTCTTTCTCTCTCTTTCTTTCTCTCTCTATCTCTCTCTCATTTTTCTCATATCTTCTTTTTCTTCTTCTTCTTCTTCTTCTTCTTCTTCTTCTTCTTCTTCTTCTTCTTCTTCTGTTCCCCTCCTTTTACCCCTCACCCTCAATCATCCTTATCTTCCCTTCCCCTCCTCCTATACAATTCATACCTCAGTATCGAGGTTGATAGAGCTTTGAACCTAACCAAGTTTGGACGCCAGTTTGATTGCCCTGACCTGGCTTTGATCTCGATTTGTGTCAATGGGTCTGTATGCCCGGACAGTGTATCTTTTGGAGGATCCAGGGGGGTTACGGATTCCTCAATTACCCTTGACTTATTGTGCTATAGATAGTCGCCGTATAGGATCCGGTAAGGGAACGTAGGAGAGAGGGAGAGAGAGGGGGGGATAGGAGAGAGAGAGAGAGAGAGAGAGAGAGAGAGAGAGAGAGAGATAGAGAGAGCAAGAGAAAGACATACAAATTTACATAAATTAAATGATAGACGGATAGAGAGAGAGAAGGAGACAGAGAGAAAGAGAGAGACCCATAGAGATAGAGAGATACATAGATGAAATGAGAGACGCAGAGAGACACAGAGAAGTGTCCCCACTAACGAGGAGCCCTACGGAGCGCCGTATTGAGCCGGCAAAGAGTCGAGTTCCCCTTGTCCATGTAGCGAGTCTGCTACTGTGTCCCCCAAAACTGACCGCCCCATTGCCCCACAGTCCGTGCCTGGTGGCTCCAGTAAGGGAGACAATCATCTCGTCCTGCTATGAATCATACAGATTCTCTCCAGGCGACAGCGCTTGCCCTTTGAACTAAACGGTTTCTGTTTCATTTTCCCCTGGTCACGCTCTCAGTCTATTGAAGTTAAGATACTTCTCAGGTCTATTTACGCTTTTGTTGGATGTCAGTACAATGTGCTGAGACAGGAGTCCTGGAATCGACACAAAATTTTATGCCTATTTTGCGAGTAAAGAGATAAAGTGTTGCCGAATGTCGCACAGCGGGAAGATGGTAACACATTGTAGGTGGAATGAGACTGGTATCAAACAAGTGTCGGAAGTGGTCGAGTGTTGGTTGGGAGGTACCTGGTTCCAAACCAGCGATTGGTCAAAGATTTGTTTGTCTGATTTCGTCCCCTACTGATTGGGGGTTTCAGTATAATGTGACTGGCTGATACAGGAGTCCAGGTATCCCCGCTCTATCTCTGTATGGCAGCACGTAAAAATCGTCAGACGTTTATTCTTGTGACCCGTTCACTACACGATAGTCTTTGAAGTACTGACGTTGGACTCTCGGCAACAAAGTGAATCCAACTCAATGCTCTCCATGTTAAACGACGCATGGGTCTAGAGACAGATCACACACAGAAACATCTAGAAAAGCGATACTGTCTTAAAGTTTAACGTCACCTAAGTGTGTAGAAAGTTCCACCCCTGTAAATGAATTAGTGACAAATCTGAGCTGATCATGCCGACCTTAGCGCATCATGCCCGGCGCCGCCAACCCGTGTCAACCCTCTGTCTTAACCCGCCCCGGTGTGGGACAATCTACATGTATACACTCACCTGGAATGTTGGCTTAGAAGTGCACGCCTCGAGACTCTTTACAGGTGCAGGGGTGATAATAGTCATTTCAACCACTCATAGAGACAACAATTTAATAGAGTATCGGTTTCCGACGCAAGGGGTCCGGGTTCGAGTTCCTTTCTTACGGCCACTTGTTCCCTCATGGTTTGGTCGGTGTTCTATTGATGTGAGCGTCATGCCTCTCAGCATAAACATAATGTCGGCGCAGCTCAATCTTTGTCATGGGGAGATGAAAGAGGTAGAAACCCAGACACATAAATGGGTGCATTAAAGTCACGAACTTAAAAAAATAAAATCTCATCGGTAACGCGTGTGTAAAATTTGGTTGAAAAGGTTGCTCACTAAATTTCTAACAAGATTTATGTTTTGGGGTGCTTTCATTTCCTTTATTGAGATGATTTCGTTAACACGTTACAGGTAAATTATTTACAAAGTTGACTTTTAGAACTGTGTTGATAGGTAAATCATTACTGAAGCTAGGAGCATCGGAGTTACATACAGAATATAAGTTGTAAGTTACTACAGCGCAATGTAGTAAAATAATATAGCTTGTCGTAACCGAGACGAGTAGCAGTTTGTTGCGGAGGGTTGCATCTTGCAGTTTGTGGAGAAAGAGTCGTGTTTGGGCAGTTGGTAGGTACTGTACTGTTTAGATAGCATGGAAGGGTTCTGTGCCCTTTACTGCCTCGAGTTTTTTCCTATTTTTAAATATGATAATAGTCTTTCAGAAACTACTAGTTTCATGTTCTTTCCCTTAAGGGTGTAAGTTACCTTTGTACTAAAATAAATGAAACCAAGTTTTTTTTTCCTTTCTCAGAAACGTTATTTTAAATCACTGTGTTAATATATCATTGCGCCCCCCCCCCTCTTTTCTGAGGGTGAGAGAAAGTTTTTAGCCGGATGAAGTGCAGATTCCATTTACGAATTATGTATAAAAAAGGATATTGGCAGATACGTATAATGACAACATTTTTGCGGTTGTGAATGTGTTTATTGGTTGGTCTACTCGAGGAAGTTCGTGTATTTAAAACCAAACTCTTTAAGCCTTAAACTAAAATGTCTCCACTGATTGAACTACTTGAGACTAATGAGGCACTGCGTTTCTAGCGTGCAATGTGCAACAGGTAGCTTGGGAAGAATAATTAGGATATGCGGTGTGGTAAGTGTGTCTGTCTGTGTGTGTGAGTTTCTAGCGTGCATTGTGCAACAGGTAGCGTTAGAATAATAATAATGATAATTATGTGGTGTGTAAGTGTGTCTATGTGTCTGTGTGTATGTCTGTCTGTGTGTGTGGGTTGTTTTTTTGGGGGGAGGGGGTACCCTGGATGTGGTTTGTATAATTAAGCATGTGATTTTTGTCGAAACAGGTCGCAGATAATTAGAAAAAAGTGGGCGAGAGAGAGAGAAAGAGAGAGAGATAGAGAGAGGGGGGGGAGAGACAGAGAGAGATAGAGAGAGACAGAGAGAGAGAAAGAAAGAAAGAAAGAGAGAAAGAAAGAAAGAAAGAAAGAAAAAAGGAGAAAGAAATAAAGAAAAGAAAGAAAGAGAGAAAAAGAGAGAGTGAAAGAGAGTGAGAAGAGAAAGAAAGAAAGAGAGAAAGAAAGAAAGAAAAGGAGAGAAATTGAGAGAGAGACAGAGAGAGAGAGAGAGGTGGAGAGAGATAGACGGAATATGTTTACAGCTAAGAATAAACACCGCATTTTTTTTATAAGTGAACATCAACTTTTATGTCCTTATCGTCCACTCAGAGAACGGGAAACGAAAATTAAATAGACAAAAACTTCCGTTTTATAAAGATAACGAAACAAAGAATGTCCACGAGACATTTCCATCTGATAGTGTTTAATGACTCATTCAAACTCGTATAAAACATCCGAAATCTAATAGCGCGAGAAAGACTTGAATGGACCGAAGCAAAGCAGAGCATTATTTTATAGAACGATGGGCATGTGGGCAAAGAAAAGAGACCATGCAAAGGCTGGAAAATCTCCAGGTATAAACTGAATTATATGCCGTGTACCGGGGTATTCGTGCATCCCAAAATAATAATTTAATAATTATCCGAGATAGGAGAGAATACTTTACTGAAGTATTCGCCGCTGTCAACTTTATCTTCCGGAGAGGGGGGGGGGTACCTGGAATTTCGCACTCATGTGAAAAATAAAACGATGAAATGGACCGTCATAACAATGCATACCCACGGAAACGTAGACCCGCCTATCTCTTTTAGTAGTCTTTGTTGAAGAGCTTTTAATTGAAGGCCGAAGGCAAACAATGATTATAGCTAAGCTAAGGGCCCTCGTTGTTTTGGGCTGACGTGTGTGATGTGGAGCGACATATTTGCGGCTGTCGGCTGGGTTGTCTGCTCTCAGTGCTTGATTCAGAAAGGTCAAAGACTCCCTTTATCAGGGAGACGTACTTTTCTCAATGGGGCTTCTCCCCCATGTCTAATTTAGTCGCAAGGGTGGGTCTTTCTGTAGCTCGGAGTCTCTCTTTTTTTCATGGGTCTCTCTATCTGTATCTCGGAGTCTCTCTTTATTTATCCCTGAGTCTCTCTTTCTTTTCCTGCCCCTCGGTCTATCTCGCACTTTGTCTACCTATCCTCCTCCTTCTACCCCCTCTCTTTCTCTCTCTCTCTCTCTCTCTCTCTCTCTCTCTCTCTCTCTCTCATAACGTCCTAACAGTCCATGACAGACGGCACTGAGCAAGCAAGTGGTGAAGATCTGACTGTTCCTGCTTTAAAACTGCAGCCCAGCTAGAGATGCATGTGTTCCACAAGTCCCTTATATCTGCCATGTTTGTTAGCGACACACACTTTTCATGTCTCTGTGAACTTCAAATTTAAAAAGTTTCAAATGCAATAATGTGCGCACAATTGTGTAGTTTTGGTATATTGCAATTGAGAGTTTTAGAAAGATCTGCTCGATTTTTTCCAGTCTAAAAGTTACAATAACCACATGTCATGGTGCTTCTGATTTGACATGGAGAGAATCAGGTAAACACACAGAAGTGTTTCGTACAGTGGTCCCATCCAAGTTTTCCCCATACAAGAAAGTTCAAACTCTCTCTATGAACATCGCAAAATGACGAGATTATCCATAAAACAATATATCGGTGAAAGTAGCATGAGGATGAATCTGTCAAAAGATGGAGAACTGACAAAGCTTCCTTTATATCATAACTTCAAAGTAAGTTTTGCAATTTTATTAACAAAATAAGACCTCGTAACTTATTCTAGGATGTTTCAAAGCTTTGTACATGATTGATTTCGCTCCATGTGAAACGAGTTTTAGTGGAAACCTGGCGAATGTTCTGAGCATCAGATTGATGGCTTCACCACCAGGACAACAGGTCAGCGCATTTGGCATTTACAGCCACAGGTTCCAGTCGTCCCTTCCCACGGACCAAAATGGCTGGCATCTACTCGAGTTTCACTGGTACTGTAAACAGAGACTTTGCGATTGTATACGTTTACGTTTAAATCTTGTTACCACTACACGGAAAAATGAAATAATTATTGTAGCCATTGTTTAGAAAGGTAAAAAACGTGTTACACGAACCACTATATATAAAGATAATTTTCGTATTAACATTATTTATAAAGATAAAAAATCTCGTTATCATTACACACAAAGATACAACAATGGGAAACATTGAAAATAATGACAACAACAGCAGCGTCAGGAACAGCAACAATAAAAATAGAAATAATACTACATGCAATAACAATAATGATGATGATAATAATAATATAATAATAATAATAATAATAATAATAATAGTAATAATAATAATAACAATAATAATAAAATAATAATAATAATAATAATGACAATAAAAATAATAATAACTTTACATGTAGTGCGATGAATCTAAACCCTGCACTTTTTAAAAGCACTGAATTATTTCCCGAAATTCTTTATCCAAACACTGATAATATGAAAAGGCCTTACAACATGCATTGGCAAGACGTTTGGCACTCCGTTGTCATGACAAATAAAAAAATAATAAAAAATAAATCCCCAAAATAACCGCAACGAAACAATAAACAAATAGCAACAGCAACCAAGAACATGCTGCGATGAAACAAACACCACAAGTTCTTGATAACGCTAGTTTTTGATAACAATTTTGGATATTTTTATAGCACAGAGAAATATTTCCTGACATTTTCCATTACAGATAAATTAAAATTGTGTGTGTTTTGTGAGCGAGCCATACAGAAAAAAGAGAGATATAAAGAGAGAGAGAGAGAGAGAGAGAGAAGAGAGAATAAACCAGAAGAGAAGATATAGAGAGAGAGAGAGAGAGAGAGAGAGAGAGAGAGAGAGAGAGAGAGAGAGAGAGAGAGAGAGAGAGAGAGAGAGAGAGAGAGAGAGAGAGAGAGAGAGAGAGAGAGAGAGAGAGAGAGAGAGAGCAAAAAGATAGATAGAGAGGGAGAGAGAGAGAGAGAGAGAGAGAGAGAGAGAGAGAGAGAGAGAGAGAGAGAGAGAGCAAACAATTCTAAAATAAAGCCCAGCGTTAAGGGCGTTCGTATCAGCCGTACATATGATCTTCTTTTTTTCAAAGTAAATCCAAACGTGCGCCGTCATTAATCACACATATACATACTTGCAGAAAGAAAACTTTTTATTTGAAAAATATAGCCGCTTCAAGTTTTTTTAAATTAAATTAATGTCTTTTTTTCAGATTAAAATGTTTGGAGTTTCATAGCTATGTCTTACAGTTTTCAAACTATAGATAACTCAGAAAGTATTAATTTTTTGTTTCCTAAAAAAAAGATGGGAAAATTATACAATTTTTAACAATATTTGTATGCTTTGTCCAAATGAACCATTTCGTCCTTTTAAATAACAGATTGACAACCTCTGCGAGTCTTGAATTGATAAAATAAATTCTGCTTGCCAAAAGTAATGCATCGATTCTAGACTAAGAAACTTCAGAATCAGGAACCCCCACTGCCTCTCTTAGAATAATGACGTGCCGAATGCCAGTAGAAAAAAGTTCCTTAGATAAGATCATTTTGATTTATGGTCTGGATGAGTCAGAGGGAAGAATTCCTAGTGATGATAACAATCGCATTGGTCGGAATGTAACATGTATTTATTAACGGACATGCTGTAGATATTTATGGGGGTCTGTGAGAATGAGAAGTTTCCCACATCTCTGGCTCTGCGGTATCCCAAGCAGGGGTCCCCTAGACCGTGGGGATACAGGAACAGGGAACAACCATGTCAGAGAGAGATAGAGAGAGAGAGAGAGAGAGAGAGAGAGAGAGAGAGAGAGAGAGAGAGAGAGAGAGAGAGAGAGAGAGAGAGAGAGAGAGAGAGAGAGAGAGAGAGAGAGAGAGAGAGAGAGAGAGGGAAGGGGAGAGAGATGGACTCTGAGAGGCTGACAGAGATACATCTTCAGCATCACTGCCACCCTCTGGTGAATCCGCCACTCCTACGCCAAAAACATCGTATTTGTCCAGATTTTGTTAGAAAACAAGCGGCTACTTAATGCCCAGTTTGACGCTGGCCTGGGTGGGCAGCTCTGCACCACGGGCTACCCAGAGACCCTCAGCTCTCCGGCGCTCACACCGCGGCGATAATAACGTGACGCTCAGTTATCGCTGCCATCGTTAACGGCCCGCCCTGTTATCGGCGAGAAAACAGCCCTGGAATGTGCCCCAATGATTATTATAAAAAAATGATAATCGCAGAAAAAAACACCCACTGGTTCCTTCCACCTCCACACTCTCTTCATTTTTTGTGTTATAGACCCTTTCTGTCCCCTCCCTAGATCTCTTGTCCTGTGTATGTCTCTCTCTCTCTCTCTCTCTCTCTCTCTCTCTCTCTCTCTCTCTCTCATTTTTCTGTATATGTCTTTTCTCTTACCCTCTCAAACCTCTCTTTTCTCTTACCCTCTAACCCCTCTCTTCTCTTTCTTTCATCTTCTCTCTCTCCCCCTTATCCTTCTATTCTATATCCCTCCACGCTGTCATCCATCTCACTGCACTCCTCTCCTATTTCATCCCTCCCTATCCATCTCACTCCCCCCTCTCCTATTTCATCCCTCCTACCCCCTCTTCAAATCCATTCCTCTCTCTTTGGGTCAAGCGAAGTTCATTGGTCATTCCTGACCTTAAGTTCGCTCACCTGTGGCGGAGGTACCAAACCCTCCCTGGATCCGCACCGTAAGGAAACACGCACGCCCTCTGACAGGTGCCTGCTTTCCGTGCGCCCAGGTCTTTGTGAAGGCAGTCTCTGCACAATGCGAGCCCGATCCCCTGCGGTGTATAGTGTACATGTATAGCGTTTCTGCGGATAGTCTTACAAACAGCCTTGTGATCACAGCACCCATACAGAAAACGGGGACGATTGGTAAGGGGGTGACCTGCTTTGGCGTCCAATCATAGCTCTATCTTAGACTTAGGGAGCCAATGAAAGACTAGAAAACTTCTCGTCACACTTAGGGAGCCAATGAAAGACTAGAAAACTTCTCGTCATACTTAGGCAGCCAATGAAAGACTAGAAAACTTGTCACGTGGATGTCAAGAAAGACTTTGCGATTACGTGGCCTATACTGAAACTTTAAGAGAAGACGACACTCAAAGGTATCCTCATCGCTAGCCCTATCCTCAACTTTCTGAAGGATCATGAAACCACAGCATGATTAAGGCGTCAGTCATCGTTGTTATCAGAGTCAGGTTGGCAAGGCCTTCACTGTCTGAAAGTTGGGCCACCGTGCGGGCGGACTTCATCCCACTTGAGGAGGGCGCGTTCCGTTGATCTGCAAACTGCCCCAAACCTGGAACCCCCGGAGATGTTAATCTGGTGGTCAGCCACACCGGGAGAGGCCGGGGATACAATGCCGGACAATGCCGGACAATGCCGGACTAGCAGGGCGTACCAGGGCGGACCCGCGCATTCCACAGGTTGTTTCAGCAGCCACGAGAGTCCAGCAGTAATGGGGGGCCTTAGCTAGCGGGCTGTTTAGAGACTCTGCATGAGGAAAAGTACGGAGAAGGGATTAAGTGGGAGTGGGGGTGGGAGAAGAGGAGGGAGTTGAGAAGTTGTTTTGAAAATTTAGGGGACGTTAAGTAATCAGAGTAAAAGAAACTAAACAAAAGAGAAAGGGAAAAAAGCGTTTTTTGTGAGGAAAAGAAAAGAAAATATTAACGCGATTTTAACAAATGATGTTGCTGTTATTATTATATTGAAGATTCATTGAACTAAATATCTCGATAACAGCAATTTGACTGCCACTGTCTAACTGTGAAAAGACAAGTTTAGGAAAGACCCCCCAAGTAGGCAAACTGTTGTTGTTTTTAATCGCAGATTCTCCTATTTCGCAGTATTAAATAACCAGGAACATTCTAGTTTCTTTTCATCTCTGCTTAGTTTGCCAACAAATCTTTTTTATCCTTCTTTCACTCCTCTTTAAAAAGATTTTTTCTTAAAATTGTAAAGAAACACATCTTTCATTTTATTTTTCTAGCGCTTGGCTGTCAAAAACAACTGGGTCGGTGTAACCATTTCTACATTTCAAATTTTAAACAAGACACCTAAGACAATGTCATAACAAGACACCTAACACAAAGTCATCAAAGCCAAGGCGCCCTTAACTCCACATGAAGGTACAACGCCAATTGTTCAAAAAGGGGGAGGGGTGGGGGTAAAAGAATAACGGATATGCTGTAAGTTTTTTTTTGCGCAAATCCAGCAAATTTTGGATATACATCAAATTTTAAAACTGCATCCAGAGTATGAGATAACGAAATTGGCTGCTTTCCGCTTCCATTCCTCCCATGTCCAACGTACCAGCCGTATTTAGATCTCTGTATTACCGAGTGGTTGAACCCCCGCAGTAAACATCTCTGTACAGTTTGTATACCACTGGGCCTACACCGTAAGTCACAGGCCAGTACCCCACAACTTTTGCAGCTTCACGTCGGATTTGTTTACAACTCGTATAAACAACCCTACCCGAAAGTTTTCCCTCAAAAAATAAACTTTTCTCGGTAAGATTAAACAAACACAAAACAAACTTAACGTAAGAGAAGGAGAAAAGAAGTTGATGAAGTAAAAAAAAAAAATATACCAGTGCAGATTATGAACTATGATACGGCCAAAATTTAGAGCGTGTTGCCGTTGTTTAGAGAGCGGGATGATTGTCTGTACTTAGATTTTAGCTGACGAAATAAAATCATTATTATAAGTTCATGCAGTAAATGATAATGATGTTAATTTGACTTTTTTTTAACTTCGTTTTGCGTGATGTCATGCATATTTCCTGAACAGTTTTAGTTGGTAACTGAAGGCAAAATGCCCGACGTTAGTCTTGGGGATATAGTGCTGTTGCTGCCGTTGGACAATAAGCTTAAAAATCAGGTCAACCCAACTGGGGACCGCATTTATTAGTTATTAAGGGAGATTCAAACAGATACGACTGTATTATGATTGTGTTGGAAATAAAGATTAAACTGAACAGGGATGGATTAAAACTAAAAAAAAAACCCTGTTTGAGCCAACATGCTCTATACAGGCCTAACCGTGGTACATGTACCTTTACTGGTAACTAAGATAAAGTTGTCAGACGTTATACTTGGGATTCGTCTACAATATAGCCTTGCTGCTCTCGTTGCACGCAAAAAAACGCAACTCAACTCAACTGGTGACTGAATTTGAATAAGTTGTAAAGGAAGATTTATTTATGTACATTGAATTGATTTTTTTAGAATACATGTATTGAAAACTGATCTGAGTTTCGTTTAGGTAAGGCGCTATGGAAGTTAACTCATTATTACTATGAAACTGAGCAGAGATTATATTAAAACTAAAATAAAACTAGCGCCTGGACCGCCATGAGGCAGCTAGACGGGCCATACCGTGGGAGCGCGGGTCTCTCGTCTGCTCACCAGCATCACCAGGGACCCAGGGAACCAGTGCCAGTCTGCAGGCAAAACCAGGGGG
>RQTK01001830.1:0-37892 GCA_003991915.1 Elysia chlorotica
GTTTAAGGAGGCTCTGAGAATGTCCCTGGGTAGATAAATGGTTACATCTATTAAAGGAAATAGCGAGTCTCGCTAACAGATAATTGCCAGTAAACAATGCGTACATCGGATTTTCTTCTTTACCAGCTTCCAGTTAAACCTATTGTTTTTGTGTTATACATGTACTTATATCCACCTCAACGAAGTTTATTTTTATTCTACATCTGCTCTTTATTTCATTACCAGTGATCAGAATTTCCTTCAATTTTTAACGGTGTTGTGTGCATCCATTTCATGAAGGAATAAACACGATTTTTTTTTTAAAGATTTGCGCAAAACATGCGAATATCATACCGAAACATAACTAACATAAATCCACATATAGATCTAGTTTATATAAATTTAGCATTAAATTATATTAGATGCAGAATGTGCCGATCGCCCGATGCAATATAGCTATCACATAAGGTATAACTCGGTTAGATCTAGCTTTAGCTAGAGCTAGAACTCGGTTATAAACGGTACCAGAGGAGCGCGCATGTTATATTCACTAACCTAATTATCAATAAGCTTAGAACGTTTTGACCAAGGCTCCGTCATTAAAATAGCCAATAGATCCGAGTCAGATCAAGCAAACCCTAGCTGGAATCAATTTGTCAGAAAAAAACACACCAAGGACTGAACGAAGATGGAGAGATCGGTATTATTCGGAAGAGTAAACGATGTCGATTAGGTAAACTAGAGGTTCAAGTCTGTAACCCGGATAAGATTAACTGCAGTACCGATAAAACAGTATTATGCAAATTTAACGAACAACGAAGAGACATTGCATGTCGATAAACGTTCTATGCTTTTCTTTTCATTACTCGCAAACTTGAAAATTACTCCTTTTAAAGTTATGCAACTAACCGTAGCTGCGTGGTAATCAGAAACAACATTGTTTTGTGTTAAGAGGCGGAGTAGTTCAGAAGGGCGCGTTTCCGAAATTAACAGCGTATAATTTTCACTTTAAAAAATACGCCAAAGTATGCAAAGTGTGACCACGAAAATCAGCGGATAACTGCTACTTGTGCTGGTGGGGTTCGGAGATAAACTCTCATCTGCCCGTTGAAAAAAACTAATGGTCCTCGCGACTGTGGATATAGGCTTTGTGCAGGCAATGAGTAACAGGTATTTCTTTTCCAAAACAAAACAAAAAATATGGCGGGTGGGCCCATCTTGTTGAGAGTTTCTTTCCGGAATTTTCGGTGTCGCTAGTTTTACGGACATCAGACTCGAGAGTCAGGAAAATTTCCGGAAGATCCGGAACCAAATTATATTTCCGGAATTCCGGAAATTTCCGGAAAAGTGGCATCCCTGCTTCCAACATCTGAGCTCAGTCGAATATAAGAAAAATAAAATGGTTAAGAAGTCTAAACAATCGTCACTCAACTCACAGGTTGCTCTGGCTCAGGGACTGACGGGGCTTCCTCCTGTCTCGGCTCGGGCTCGGGTTCTGGCTCTGGTTCTGGCTCTGTCCGCCTGGGAAGCTGGATGGGTTCCTTCTTCTCAGGAGGGGCTGCACTCTGCTCTTGGTTGCCGAAGTTATGGTTCAGTTTTCTGAAAGAGGTCACGAGGAAATGTCACTGAACGAATACATTCTATGATTATAAACTAGGTTAGATGGTAATATCTAAGATAAGTTCATACAGGTGGAAGTAAAAAAAAAAATTTGGGGGGGGGGCGGGGGGAAAGCGGTATAAAGAGAATATAATTCACATGGTTAAGCAAAACAGACTCATACATTATACATCCACAAAGCAACTTACTAAAAATTTGAGCAAATCAAATCTTACACAAGACTTTCTGTGTTTGATGGAAGGGGTTCTGTTATCATTATATTTAGATTTCTTTTCAGAGATAATTAGATATAACATATATAAAAGAAATCTAAATAAAATGATGGCAAAACTTTCTTTCAACTAAACCAATCACTTGCCATAAAACTCCAACTTTTCATTCACAATAAATTTTATATCAATTGTGTGTCATAAAATGAAACTCTTCATTTTGAATAGAAATATTTAAAACTAATACCTGGGAGGAGGAGGACCTTTTGGAGCAATATCTGGTCTTTCCACAGATTTCATTTTGAAGAAGTCACGGGCACTAGAGGTTGTGGAAGACACCAACTTAGCTGCTTCCTGAGGAGGGAAAAATGAGAAACATTTGTAGGAGTATGCTCCACAGGGAATCAAGAAGCTTGAACAAACACAAATTTATTTTGAGTTTAAGTGTTGTCATTGGTTTTGTTAATGTCATTACATAAAGAACATTTTCCCCCCTACATGAAGTTTCTTTTAAATGCACACCTTGAATATACTTTTTCTTCTGTTTTTAATGATTTGTGCAGAAGAAGGGTAAAAAAATTAATGTAATAGTTTTTGACTGCTTGATAACCTACTTGGGTTTCCATAATATCAAGATTACCAAGGTATTTGAATAAAAAACTAGTTTGAAGTATATTTCAGCCATATGCCATCCTAGATTTCATTTAACATTTCTGTTCATGACCAAAATTTTTCTTACTTGGGCCTTACAGGCATCAAATATTAAGTTTTAAAACAGGCCCAACCATCTTCTTAACAGTATAAATATGTCATGTCTTATTGTAGTGTTGATTGAAAGGCCTTACATTAAAAACAACTCAATACTAAAAACACCAATACTTTCTCTAAATAGTTTTTGATCCATCATTCATAGTCCACTACTGCCTGGAATCTTTCCAGTTTCCAAAAATTTGGTCTTCCCTTATTTGTTTTGACTTGTCTTAGCTAACACCTGATTGCTATTTATAAGTTTGAAATCATAGCTCAAGCATGCTGCTCCAACTATTAAGAGATACTCACTGCTGCCCTTTCTTTTCTCATTTGATCACTTCGATGTCCTCGCTGTTCTTCATCAATGCTAGATTCCTTCTGAATTTGTTCCTTGAAAGATTACACAAACAAAATATAAATACAACATAAAAATAGCAAGATGCTATGAATGCTTTCATTGAAAATTATTTCCTAAAATGCGGTTATTATTATATACACACAAAAATGTATAAATGTGCAAGAATCAATTGAGGTGCTCATTTTTATGGAAAAAAGACAAAACTTCCTCTATATTTCGTTACAAAATAAAATACAAAAACAAAGCAAAACCTAGCAACAGAGCTGAAGTTAGGAATAGCAATATATTTCAACTTTGGTGACTTTCTCGTTCTATGATTTCTAATACTTTGCAATTCTCTCAAATTCATTTACAATTTTGTTGTAATATGAATCAAGCATGATAAACCAAAAAAGTTTTAACCATACAAAAATTGCCAGGATAAACATTAGCACACACACAAAAAAAATAACACCAAAAAACACCACAAGGGAGGATAATAAAAATGGTAAAGAATAAATAATGCCCATTCTAGGAGCTTTCATCAATGTAAATTTATAGGGTTGGGTGGCATTGTTCAAAGGAAGGGAAAGTAAAGCAAAACTTTATACCTGACTGAAGCCCTCTGAAAAAAAATATCCATGAAATTCTAGTACAGTTGCAGGTACAATGAAACATAAACAAAAGAGGCATTTTGATGCCAAGGTAACACTAATTTCTTAGGTTTAAGGTCTTTACTTTAAAAAAAAAAAAAGAGAAAAAAAAAGGAATGTATTCAACAACTCCTTTTAAGAAAAAGGGGACAAGAATTTATGCAGCTATAGAATTATGGTTAAAACTTATCAAAACATTTGGCTTTGAAATATAAGATTGGTTGTAAAAGCAAAATAAACAAAATAACACAAATAGTCAAGCTCTATCCTGGAAAACCAACAAAATAAAAACAGTGATTGCATAAAAAAAAAAATTGACTAGTTTTTTAAACAACAATTTTCAGCAGACGCTAAAGCAAGTCAAATTAGGAGGTAAAGAGAACCAGAATATTAATTTTTAAGAGGCCATTTCATTTTATCGTTAACTGTTTACACCCAATTATGACACCCCCCCCTCCCTTCCTCTCCTCCTTAAACTCGACTAAATGTTTCAACCAAATAGTCATACTATCATCCAGTAAGCTGTTCATATTTATTCTTTGTAACCAAACAAATATGGTAAATATTGAAAATTGATCCTGAAAACTTCCATCTCACCTATATAGTAGAAATAAAGAGGTAGGTTTCTAAAAATGTAACAAACAGTTTGATTGAACATTGTAAATAATTAGCTTAAAATGTCTAGATAAGAGAAACAAGGAGCAGGCAAAAAAGAAAACATTAAAACAAAAAAGCCAACCTAACAACCACAAAAAAAGGTTATTATTAAAATAAATGTTGTATCTTATCTCATGCCAAATTTATTAAAGGCATAAAATGAATTTAAAAAAAATGAAACCACACAAACCAATACAAACTAATTCCCCGATTCCAGAGAGACCTTACCCATCTCTTCTTCTCCACATCTTTGTTCACTGCATCCGCCTTCTTTTCAGCCTGCCTTTGGCGTGTGATTTCCTTTGAGTGTTCTGAAATCCTCTTTTCTCGCTCTCTGGTTTCTGCCATCTAAGTTGTGCAAACAAACGGAGTCCAAATGCAACCCAACACAAAACAAAATTTGACGTGTGTGTTTTGACAAACGTAATTGAAATGGTGCTTGTTAATAAAGAAAACAAATGAAAACCTGTTCTGCAATCAATAATCATAAGCCAGATATTGAACAAAAATTTAAGACTCATTTGATGGTTGTAAAATATTTTTTCAACCTATCAATGCTGCATCTATTTATTACTTTTGTGAAATTCAAATAAATTCTAAAAGTAATTTCTTATAGCTACTTTGAAAACAGTTTGTTTGAATACTTATCCTTTAGATACTACATTTATGTTTATATTCAGTATATAAGACTATATCAATTTTGTTTGACTCTTGATTTCAATGTAACTTATACAATAATTATTTAATTCAATATAAAATATCAAATCAAATTATAAAAAAAATATTATTTCATACTTCAATTTTGAACCACCAATTTTTGCTTTTACCTTTTTAATGTCAAATTAATTGCACACAATACTATTGCTTATTTTTTTGTAAATTATCAACATAAACTCAAATAACGCTATTATCTATTTCAATGAAAAGTATTAAATCAAATTCAAGTAATCAAGTTATTTTAACAACTAATGGTTCTGTATGGTAAAGGAAATAATGCAAAGGGATAGTTTAGAAATCTTACACTATGTACTTATAAGTTTTATGAGTTTATTTTTGCATATTTCTCAGAATATAGAGATGAGCTCAAAATTCAATGTAACAAAATTGCACAAGGCGCATTTCTACAAACCAAATTTTTCTTCAAGTCTTTAATTTACTTCATAATGTGAAAATATTATCATCCCAAATTAACTCACCACAAAAGGAAAATTGCAATAAAAAATTTAAATTGGTTTAAAAAAATTCCTCACACTTTTATTATTGGTGCAAACTTACCCCTTCAAATTTCAAAACGTGTGTTGGGAACAAAAAAAAAAAATTTTTTAAAATCCAGAAAACCGTTTTCTGCTTGGTAACTTTGCAAAGTGCATTTTAACATTTAAGGAAGAAAAACAAGCTCAAACTCTCAACTGTATAAGGAAAGCAAACATTCAGGATGGTTGGGAGGTCAAAATGGATGGGAATAATTAATAGAATATTTTTTTTATTGCGAATAAAATTGTTTTACCTCACGTTCTTTTCTCTCATTTTCCAAACGTTTTCTCTCCTCTTCAAGGCGTAGTTTCTCCTCATTCTGTCTCTTTGTCTCATCTTTCTGTTGATGTCATACCACATCATAATAAAAACACACATAAAGAAATGAAAGATTTATTTGCAAATTAAATAAAAACTGAACGACACCCAGGTATTTTTTCGTACTGGATTTTTATTAGGAACAGCACATAGTGTTGATATTTAAAAAGCCTCTCATTAAAAATAAATGGAAACAATAAATTTATGTTTTATTTTACACTTTTAAAAACAATTGTAGGAGAAGGCTCTAAAATTGGCAAATTTTTTCTTAAGTTAAAGATACATAAAAAAACAACAACCTTGAAAGTTAAAATTTTTTTTTACCTCTGCTTGTGCCCAGAATTTATCTCGATTATTCATATTGATATCTGAAGATGGTATGATTCTTTTGTAGTCTGTTCCCTGTGAAAGCAAAAAAGTGAAATGACGTGATGATCATTTTTGGTAATTGAAAGTCTGAACATTACGAAAGTGGAAAAAATAACCCCAGGTCTTTCAAATAGCTTTGATACTAGAATTTAACACTTGATTATTAATTAAGAAAATTAAAAGAAGAATCACACATAGTTATGTATACAATGGTTGTATATCCCGATATTAATTGCAAAGAACATGTTTGAGATGAGAACACATGCTCTAATTCTAGACTTTACACATGTCATTGTTTCTTCCCTTTTCTGGTTGTTTTACTATTCCCTACCAAAATTAAATTTTCGAGGGTAAGAGGGTGATGCAAGGGGATTTAAATTGACTACATTATTGTGAATGCCTAGGTTGCTGACTTATACATACGATCTATAGCAATTATGGTACTGTATTAGGATTGGCTGTTCCACTGCATACCGTTGCATTGGACAGCTTTGCTTGTTGTTTGATGTGATAATAAACAAAGAACTGATTTGGATGCTTCTTATTTCTTCAGAAAGTTATAGGCTAAAGCCCAAATAGAGAGAAAGACAAGGGTTTTGAAAACTCTAGTTATTAGAACAGTTCTTGTTACTTGAAATTTTGTTAAAAAATTTGGACTTTTGCCATTGATAGGAATCTTACCACAGGTGCTATTGCTTCCTCTGGTTTAGCTTTCTCCTTGTGAAAACTGTAATTAGCACCAGAAGATTTGGCTACTTTCTTCAAAATATCATCGACATCTATATCATCCTCACATCTTGCTGGGTATGTGATGTGGATGCCCTGTAAGAAAAACACAAAAATATTCCACATATTTTACAAATTAAGAAATTTCATTTAGGCTTCCTTTTGAATTTTCGAAATCAGAGGTCAGCAGATCATTAATGTGTAATGACTTACAGTGTAATAGAGAAAATGAGGGAACAAATCTGTATCTGTTAACAAATTTGAACAGTCCAGTAAACTCAACAGGCAAACATTTTTTTTAAATCTTATAAACGGCCGTATAAGATATAAGACTGACTATGCTATCAGCAAGAAAAAGAAAAAAAACAGCAACCCTGTAATTATTATATGATAAAACATGATAAAAATATTACTTTAATGCTTTAACTTGAAGCCCACAAACCTTAAAAAATCCTTGAACATCTCGGAGATGGGATGTATACTTCAGCTTTATGTTCTCTGGCACACCCTCTCCTGTCTTAATTATTAAAAATATGTGAAAAAAGAAAAACAAGGAATAACAGAATGTTTATAATAAACAATAGTGCACTCGCATGTATGACAAACAAAATAACTTAAAACTGACACATAATAAATATACTCTCTTCAAAATATTATATCCCCTCACCCTCACTAAAGAGCAACAAACATTAAAAAAATAAAAACAACAAACCAACTGCTATTACCAACATTTTGCTTTTGATAGTAGTAATGAGTTTTAGCTGCTGATGATGATAATATTATATTTGAAAATAAATAATAACTAAATATATATACTAAAAAAATTCTAACCCATTGTATGAGGACATATTTGTGGAGAGCTGTGTTTGGATCCTGGACCCTGCAAA
This sequence comes from Elysia chlorotica, assembly GCA_003991915.1. NCBI lineage: Eukaryota > Metazoa > Mollusca > Gastropoda > Plakobranchidae > Elysia > Elysia chlorotica. The sequence continues at coordinate 7,760 of RQTK01001830.1, forward strand.
AGGCATACTGCATTCTCCCACTGTTGAGATCATCTTGCATCTCCTCAATGCCTCCATCTGTTACAAACATCAAGGGAAAAAAATTGTAAGATTTTGTTTATTTCAACCTTTAAAATAATGTAGTTATTTTTTTCAAAATAAAGGTAATGTGCAATATAGGTAGAGGGATCCATATGGGAAATTATAGGACGACTAAAACCGTACATACCAGCAATAAAAAAATGTGTTAACTATGTTTGGAGGAGAAGTTCTAAATACTCATGAGGAGACCAACATTAAACCAAGGAAATCTTGGGAAAATAAAAGGAGATCTTTCTCACTAAATCCCACAGAAAAAGTTTTCTGCTTTCGAATGCAAACAAGAAGCAAGCCGCCTGACGATAGAAGCAGGTATACATCTATTTTTTATTATAATTTCTAAAAAAATTGATGTATACCTTCTCCTCCCGTAAGGCGATATATATATATATATCATATATATAAAGAGAGAGAAGAAAATTCATTGTCACAATTAAGCACAGAAAACTGAAGAATGGAGTGCAGTCTACTTACTGCCAGTTTCAACAACTTTCAACACAGGAGTTTGTCCTTCATATCCAAATAATGCCCTGAAAGCCAGAAAATGAATATTCATAAATGTTAGGGGAAGGTGTTTATTAAGGCAACAGCAAAACACACAACAGAATATAACAATATACTCGAAGTGCTGAATTAACGCTTTTACAAATCATAGCCTACATATGATTTAACACGATTGCTCAAACACCCATCCACACACTGTGAACCTAGCCGCCATGACCCAAAATTTAAACTCGCCCTAAGACGCTGGCTTCCCACATCAGTTTCAAAAACTTCTTGGCTTAATACGCGTAAACAGGATATTATTTGAGTGTCTATAGATGCACTATATTTGAGTGTCTATAGATGCCTTAAATTTAGTGTTTCTGCCTTTTTTGTTGTATCTAGGCCTATATTATGGGTTTAGATTTTGCTACACACAGTGTTTTTGTTCAAAGATTTTTATACCATATATGAGTGTTTTTGTTCAAATCAAATTCTTTAATCAGACCGTATAAGTCTAGAGATCCTGATTTACCATATCGTACGTCTGTCTAGAGAAAGATTATTTACGGTGTTACTAAAATAGTTGCGTTACATAGGCCTAGCTTTATGAGCATTACTTCTAAAACAGAAATACAATAACATAATAGTGCATTTAAAGAGCCAAGCAAAATATGGACAAAAACACTAAATGTATGTGTGTATAGACTCCATCATTAATTATTAAATTTAGTTAGAAATTAACTAATGATAAAAGTTGTATACAAATACATGTACAAATAAAATTTGAAAACTAAAACATTACCAAGTGCACATATGTACATATCTAGATCGAGATATAGGTTATAAATCTTTGTATTATTATTAATTATATAAATCTTTGTATTATTATTAATTATGATATTTTATTTGCTAATGAACGATGAAACAACCAAGAAAAACACGGAAGTTGAACAGGAGTCCGAAAAAAATGAACATGTTTTCAGAACAAGCACAGTTCATCACCGGCTGCTACATTTTAGGTCTTGCAAGATAAATCCCCATGTTTATTGTACAACTAAAAGCTTTACCAATTTGTATCATCGTTATCGTCAAGAACTTGTTCATAAGCTTTCGTTATCGCATCTTTATTTTTTCTCAGATCAATCGCCATATTTCCCTTTGAAAAAGTGGGCAGTGGCTCGAGTCAAGCTTTTAGGTTTCACGACAAAATTGACTGCTAGACCTAAGATAGAGTAAAATACAGGAAGTGAATCTGTCAGTTTTGTTAAAAACGTCACAGCTTACCGTGTATACAAACTTTATGCCAAATAATAATAATAATAATAATAATAATAATAATAATAATAATAATAATAATAATAATAATAATAATATACGATAAATCACAGTCAACAACTTTCTGGCGTCACTCTTACAAAAAAATAGAGAAATGAAATCATTAGATAAATAATAAATTATTAAAATACGTACTCAAAATTAAAGAAGAAAAGCAAAAACGGCTGTCAGCAACGTCGTATAGGTGCACATTATGCATAATCATTTTTGCGGGTATACAATTAAAATGTTTCACTTTCTGTACATTTTGTAATATTATTGTTGCTCGATTAACTTAAACTTGTACATGCAATCTAATTTCTAATAATAAAACATATGCAAAGAATATAATCATTCGCTAACGCTGCTCTCGTTTTATTATTTTGCCTGAGGGAAAAAACAAACAACCAAAGAGGCCATAGTTACAACTTAATAAACTAACCAAGTTTGGTCTGCAGTCTTAGAAAACGCTGGATATGTTTGGTCGTTACCATTTGTTTTGATCTATTTTTGTACCACATAAACAATGAAGTCTCCAGCTGTTATCCTCAGTTGAGATCGTGATGTGAGGAACAATTTTTCGACGCTCAGGACACTAGACGGGACTGTATTTTCCGGCTCTATGTAGCCCTTCTCTCTGCTATGATTAAGCTGACATGTAAACAGTGTTAAAAGATATTTACATTTGTTTCCATTTGTCTAGAGATAGCAACGGATAAATTGCACTTAAAGATACTAATATAGAGTAGATCTAGATCTATGCTTTTATGTAATCTAAAATGAGATCTAGATCTAATAATCATCTAAATGGCACCTTAAGTTTAGGTAAACATATTACTCCTAGATCTAGAGAATGTAGACTTAGTTTTATTTTAGATCCATACATTTAGCATACACTTTTAATTTTATGCAAGTTCCCCAGACTTTTTTGCCAGTCACCAATATATCTGAATTTAGAACTAAGACTTACACCAGCCTAGACGCCTAAAATCTATGTATTGTCATTTTGTAGATTCAGTTTGCATCAGCAATAATTATTTATCAATTTAAATGACATGAGTTGTTGCATTGTAAGGATTAGTTACTTGTCGCTGGGTGCTATTGTTTTAATGCTTAAATTATAACATGAAGAGTTTTAAATGCTCGCCAACTGAGTTGCTTATGAATATAAAACAAAAGCCAAACAACAACAAAAAAACCCCCCTAAAACATTCCCTATAGATCTACTAAAAGAAGAAATCCTTGGAAGTTGGCGGATATAGAGACTCGTATAAGTCTAGATATTTTAAGCTAAAACACAATTGATTTATAAATTGATTTTGTCTGTCCCCTCGAATTTAGATTCATTTTCATCAATCACTAAATTGTAATTTAATTTTTAAAAAAACAACAACATTGCAGCAACATTAAAAAATTATCAAATGCACTCTGATTATCCCCTCTCTTAATCTTTATTTTACTTTGTTATTAAGTCTCATTAAGAATGTGATATTTTATTATCAAATAAATTCAATTTTGAATTTGAATTAAGAGTGTTCAGAGAGAGTGATTTTTTAAATTTTTTTGTTGTAACAATATTTAATTCTTGACCATTCCTCCATCTTTAGATAACTTCAGCACACATTTATCACAACATACACTTGAAGATCTATATTTATCTTTACAGCCTAATTCTAATTAAGGGACATGAAGATGTGTAGGCCTACATAATGTATTATGTACTGAATTTAAAAGATATTATGTATTTAAAAAATTCGTCAAATTTATTTAAAATGTAGGATTAAGTTTAAAAAGAGGCTTCATTAAACAAATTAGTAAAATTAATGAATTCGGGTCTGGTTGACTCAAATGCTCAAAATCTTAAATGTCATTTACAATCTTTTCCAATAAAAATATAAATGTTCTTTCTACAGAGTTACATAATGTAGACTGGATTTCAGCATATATAGATTCTTTCCACAAACATTTTACTTGAATATTTTTATATAAACCTAAAATTTTCAAGAGGGAACTATGGTGAACCAAGCACTGTCTGGTTTTGAAGAAATCATAAAATGTGTGATTGTTGGTGATTCTGGAGTAGGCAAGACTTGCCTGGCTTGTTCATATGCATGCAATACAAAATATGACTTGCGGAAGCTGGTTCGTACACATCAGGCCACAGTGTGGGCTACTGATCACTACCAGAAAGACAGAGAGGTATGTTCATATTTTATGTGTTTTTTACAAGACATTCCTTTTGGTTTGTAAATGTATTTAAAATGTTATTGAGATCACCCACATTCTAATGGGAAGTGAGTTAGACTGTTATTTTTATTGTTTTTGTTGCATTCTAAATACATGTACTATATATAAAATAGTCTTCAACAAAAATATTAATAGACATTACTGTAGTAAAAGAAATATATTTAACTTTTAGGAGCAGCTGTAATTGAGTTTTCATACTACATCTTTATATGTACATTCTTTTTCTTCTTCTCTTTCTTCTTCTTCTTCTTCTTCTTCTTCTTCTTCTTCTTCTTCTTCTTCTTCTTCTTCTTCTTCTTCTTCTTCTTCTTCTTCTTCGCCCTCCTCCTTTCAATCCAAACTTTCGAGATCTTGCATGTAGATGTCATCGGCAGAGTATTTTAACAAGTTGAACCAACAAATCACCCTAAAATTTTCCTCTAAACAGTCAACTTTTGTCTCTGGCGGTTCCCGCCCTTTTTCGGTTTATTTGTCTCCCATTTAAACTGAAAGTAAAATAAAATCGCCACAGAGCTCACACCTGCGTAGGAGACTAGGACCTTTTTTTATCCTCAACCTTGTGTTCAGTTGGCCGCATTCCATGTAGGTGTCAGGTCCTTTACTCCTGGACAGTCTGGATATGATGATGGGCAGGTGATTACCCATGTTGCCCCCAGGCAGTCAGGCCAGTTAGAGGTCAGGGTTATATGTACATATATTTACACACACGCACTGTAATTTTTTTTTCAAAAATCATGAGTGTAAAATATCAGCAAATCGTTTCCTCATTGCGGTGGTGTGGAGGAGAAAATCATATCTGCCCTGAAAGATGTAGAGTTGAACAAACAAAAAGAAAACAAAACAATACGACAACATTGAGATTTGAACGAAATTAATGGTAGGGTGGCTATGGCCTCTATTCTTGCCCTGTTGACGTTAAAGAGAGGGAGAGAGAGAGAGAGAGAGAGAGAGAGAGAGAGAGAGAGAGAGAGACGGACGCATACTTAGTATGATTATTATTATTTGTGTATGGAGAGATAGAGACAGATCAGATATAGATGCATTTTGCGTAATAAAAATCCTCTTAAAGTAACATCTCCCCTCCATCATATTTGTCTGGGTCAATTCAGTTATACCTCCCAGTAAGTAAATCCTGAGCGTTTTGGCAAATTGCCAGCGATGTTGTCTCTGACGACAGCCGTGATCAAGAATGTCTGAAGCATGGAGAGACTCAAAGAGCCTCCATTCACACAGCGGTCAGCGGAGGTCAGGTTGCTAACTACTACATACTTCGCGAACTCCACGGCGGTAACGGGTGACATAATCGAGCCCGTTAGGCATGGTCGCTCATTGGTTCCGCAAGGTCATGATAGAGCTATGATTGGACGGCGGTGCAGACTCGAGCCTGGCGTCTTTATTTTGATTACCAATCCCGTAGTTCCAAGGCGTCTACTCTTTAAAGACACTCGGGTCGGGCGGGCTTGTGATCTTCCCTGTATATATCACACATGTATGACTGGCTTGACTGCGACCATAAAGGCTTCCAAGATAGTATGTGGCACTATTATGAGAATTGAGGGTCATTTAAAATGCTGTCTATTAATATGCCCAACATACTTACATAGCTTTTGAAATGATGGTAAAGGGAGAGGAGAAATATGGCGGTGACATGGGTAAACCAGTACGTTAGTAGTTTCAAAGACTTAGTCACTCACAGAACGCTAAAATAGTGTATTTCTGCGCTACTTGCTTGGTTGATTGGTTGGTTGAATAATTCATACGTCAGCTTTTTCTAGACTGTATTGAGGCCGGGCCCCAAGACTAACGTCTGGCAATTATCCTCCTCCTCCTCCTCTCCGCCCTCCCCCTCCTCCTTTCAATCCACACTTTCGAGATCTTGCATGTAGATGTCATCGGCAGAGTATTTTAACAAGCTGAACCAACAGATCACCCTAAAATTTTCCTCTAAACAGTGAACGTTTGTGCCTAGCGCTTCCACCATATCCCGCTCTTTTTTAAGATCTTTTTTTTCTCCCATTTAAACTGAAAGTAAAATAAAAATCGCCACAGAGCTCACACCTGCGTAGGACCTTTTTTCCCTCAACCTTGTGTTCAGTTGGCCGCATTCCATGTAGGTGTCAGACCCTTTACTCCTGGACAGTCTGGATATGATGATGGGCAGGTGATTACCCATGTTGCCCCCAGGCAGTCAGGCCAGTTAGAGGTCAGGGTTATATTATATACATACACACACACACACACACACTGTAATTTATTTCTTCGAAAATCGTGAGTGTAAAATATCAGCAAATCGTTTCCTCATTGCGGTGGTGTGGACGAGAAAATCATATACCTGCCCTGAAAGATGTGGAGTTGAAAAAATAAAATAAATGAAACAATACAACAACATTGAGATCTGAACGAAAGAAATGGAAGGGTGGCTATGCCCTCTATTCTCGCCCTGTTGACGTTTAAACGGTTAGATCGCAGAGTTGAAAGAAAAAGGTTAATATGATTTAACTTAAGGTATCACGGCGTTGTTGTAATCTGGAAAAAGATGTGTATAATTTAGTATTATGACATTTCATTTTACTACGAGATTAAACATGAAAACATGTTAAAAAAAAACAAACAAAAAACACACACTGTCACACAAAAACCAACCTCACAACTAACAAACGAGGAAGGAAGGAACCTTTATGTTTGAGATAGATAGATAGAGAGAGAGAGAGAGAGAGAGAGAGAGAGAGAGAGAGAGAGAGAGAGGGAGAGAGAGAGAAGGAGAGACAGATACACAGAGATAGAAAAGAAGGAGAGACAGAGAGAGAGAGAGAGAGAGAGAGAGAGAGAGAGAGAGAGAGAGAGAGAGAGAGAGAGAGAGAGAGAGAGAGGGAGAGGGATAAACAGAGAGACAGACGGACGAACATACTTAGTATGGTTATTTGTATATGGAGAGATAGAGACAGATCAGATATACAGTAGATGCATTTTGCGTAATAAAAATCCTCTTAAAGTAACATCTCCCCTCCCTAATATTTGTCCCGGTCAATTCAGTTATACCTCCCAGTAAGTAAATCCTGAGCGTTTTGGCAAACTGCCAGCGGTGTTGTCTCTGACGACAGCCGTGATCAAGAATGTCTGAAGCATGGAGAGACTCAAAGAGCCTCCATTCACACAGCGGTCAGCGGAGGTCAGGTCGCTAACTACTACATACTTCGCGAACTCCACGCCAATAGCGGGTGACATAATCGAGCCCGTTAGGCATGGTCGCTCATTGGTTCCGCAAGATCATGATAGAGCTGTGATTGGACGCCGGTGCAGATTCCTACACATGTCGTCTTTGTTTTGGTTACCAGTCCCGTTATCCCAAGGTGTCTACTCTGTAAAGACACTCGGGTCGCGCGGGCCTGTGATCTTCCCTGTATATATCACACATGTATGACTGGCTTGACTGCGACCATAAAGGCTTCCAAGATAGTATATGACACTATATGAGAATTGAGGGTCATTTAAAATGCTGTCTATTAATATGCCCAACATAGCTTTTGAAACGATAGTAAAGGGAGAGGAGAACTATGACGGTGACATGGGTAATCCAGTACGTTAGTAGTTTCAAAGACTTAGTCACTCACAGAACGCTAAAATAGTGTATTTCTGCGCTACTTGCTTGGTTGATTGGTTGGTTGAATTATTCCTACGTCAGCTTTTTCTAGACTGTATTGAGGCCGGGCCCCAAGACTAACGTCTGGTTATTTTACGTGCTGCCGCACAGAGACAGTGTTTTCACCTGGACTCATGTCTCGGCCGGTTACATTATACTGACACCGAACAAACCAGGAGAGGGCAAAATCGGACAAGTACATTTTTTTCGACCGATCGAAGTTTTCGAACTGGGGACCTCCCTATTAGGAAACTACCGCTTTGTCACTTGCGCCAGTTGGACAGACCACCACCCCTCCCTTCCCAGCTCTGGCGCTACAATTATGTATCGCAAGCGGGGAAAGAAAAGGCCGTTCATTGCGTTTTGATCGCTGCCCTACCTTTCCAAGTTTTATCGAGGTTCTTTAATGTATGGTCTCCGTCTTTATTGCCCTTTTCAAATTAATGTCTCTGAACACGAAATAAACAATTAAACATGTAAACATGGGCACGCAATCGTGTAAGTCTTTCTGTCTATGTTTTTTCTGATACATTGAACCTTGAATTCCAATTTTTTATTACAAAATGAGAGAAGTAAAGGGGTGCAGAGGTAGCCAATATTTATATAAAAAAATGTAATGTGGGCAGGAGGTGTCTTACAATAAGGACAACAGATGGTTTTTTGCAATGTAAGCTATTTGGAGGCTCACGGTAGCACAACCGATTTCTCTACAGGAAGAGAGCGGGTGGAGCTCTTTCTCTCTGTGTGGAATTAACGTCTCCCAGGTTCACTTGGTGGAATACGGCGGTTGGTACCACAATCGGTAAAGGGCGGGTTTTTTGTTTAATCCGAGGTCCACAGTTCTGGCCCCAATCAGGAACCTATACTTCATTCTGGTTTGGTTGGTGTCTATTTATGTAGGCTTACATACAATTTGGTCGATTGTGACAAGCGTTGTTGCATTCACATTCATCTTTCGACTGTGTGTTACAAACGATTTGTCTTGGAAGCTGACGCCGTTTAGATTCATTATTGGTAAACTTCGGAAAAAACAATAAATTGGAGAGAGATTCTCACTGCTAACATTTTTGGCCGTAAGTACAACGTCGCGATAGCTTACAACTAGTCGTAAGAATATATACGGATAAGAAGGCTTACGACGAGTTGTAAGCTATGGTTACTTTGTACATAAGGCCCCTTTGTGTCCAACACGGCTGCGTCTAATCAATCATCTACTTCACTAATCCTTCTGCATCCTTACTCACCACTGTGCAAACGCACGCATCAGACACTGTGCACTGTGCAGCTTTGCGTTGGTTATGCAATGCACAGACCATACTGTATGTCCATGCATTATTTTTTGTTTCAATTCCTCTGGTTTTGATGCGGGCTCTATAATACGGAACTGCTTTTACTTAGATACACATTTTCATATATTTTTTCTCGCTTTTACGCTAAAAAACAAACAAACAAAAAACTAAATATATATCTGATTTGATCTATTCGCTTCGAAAGAACCTCGATCCTATTGAATGATATTGATGTACAGAAGAAAACAATGGTCCTCTCTGATTGCTTGTAATTTTCAATATAACTTTTATTCCTTTTAGCTTTTTCCAAATCTTACAGCATTCTCTTCCTCTACAAACCTCTCTCTCCCCTCCCTCTCTGTACTTATCTTACATTCTTAATAAGAGGGAAAATTAAAAATAATAACCGGTCCCAATATACTGGAAACCTACAATTGTGTGTTTTATTTTTTATTACTTAAACTGTTTGGTTTCTTGACAACCAACGTAACTTGGCTACTTGCGACGGTTCTTTGTACGAGATATTCTCTCTCCTGGTTTTACGAACCCTAGGTTCTCAAGAAGGATCCTTTTCGGCGCCGGGTTCCAAGGCTAACGTCTGATAATTTTACATGCTGCCACAGAGGAGACACTGACTGCGTGGGTACCGGGGCTCCTGTCTCAGACGGTCACAATATACCGGCACCAAGTAGGGGGCGAAATCCGACAAATTGGTCCTAACAAGTAGGGGGCGAAATCCGACAAATTGGTCCAATCGTGGGGTTCATCCGTGGGGTTTGACCTTTGACTTCCTGAATAGGTGACCAACGCTTTATCACTAACTTGCGACGTTTTGCCCCCATCTCATGGAGCGTCTCGAGGCTGGCAATTTTACTTTCTGCCACGCAGAGACAGAGCCGGGATGCCAAGGTATAGACAGCGAGTCATGGTATCCCCACCCTGTCTCGTGTGTGGCAGCACATAAAATTGTCAGACGTCCGTCTTGGGGCCCGTCCACGATATAGCCTATAAGTTGCTGACGTTGGACGTTAAAACCCAACCAACCAAACCAAACCAAACCAATTTATCCACCCTTCACACGTTTTTCCCTTATTCTGCTCAACGCGAACCAAAGAGGCGACTTTCATTATTTTTTTAAATAACACCCATTCCCTCCTCTCGTCTTGTTTATCTGTGTACTTATCTTACATTCTTAGGTAAGATTAAAAAGAAATGGGCCCCAATATTCTGAAAACCTACAATTGTCTGTTTTATTTTTTATTACTTAAACTGTTTGGTTTCTTGACAACCAACGTAACTTGGCTACTTGCGACGGTTCTTTGTACGAGATATTCTCTCTCCTGGTTTTACGAACCCTAGGTTCTCAAGAAGGATCCTTTTCGGCGCCGGGTTCCAAGGCTAACGTCTGATAATTTTACATGCTGCCACAGAGGAGACACTGACTGCGTGGGTACCGGGGCTCCTGTCTCAGACGGTCACAATATACCGGTTCCGACCCAACAAGTAGGGGGCGAAATCCGACAAATTGGTCCAATCGTGGGGTTCATCCGTGGGGTTTGACCTTTGACTTCCTGAATAGGTCACAAACGCTTTATCACTAACTTGCGACGTTTTGCCCCCATCTCATGGAGCGTCTCGAGGCTGGCAATTTTACTTTCTGCCACGCAGAGACAGAGCCGGGATGCCAAGGTATGTCTCAGCCAATCAAACTATAATATTGGCACACTTTAACTGTATAGATCTACAAGTATTTCGACTATCCTAATAAATTATAATCGAAAATTTAGAAAGATGTTCATTTGGTAAAGCGCCACATAAAAAAAAGACGACAACAGACAAATCGCCAATCCAACAACGTTAATTTAAACTATTGAGTGAAACTGTTTAAAACAAATTAACAATTCGAGGAAAATAGAAAGACAACACTAACAAATGTCAACAAGATCAAAACAACAACAACAACAACAACAGCCCTCTCCTTGACCTGTGTGTTGGACCTGGGGCGTCTGACTGTTGGTCAAGGTGATGATGGTGATGATGGCAGATTATAGCTGATCATGCATGATTTGATCGACGGGCGATGTTGACAATGTTTACTGGAGCGAGACTGACAGTGACTTCCTTCTGATTGATGGTGTCCCGAGATTAGATCCGCACCACCCAAGGCCGAGGATTATGAGTTTACCGCATCCATAAATCTAGTGCAAATGGGTTAACGTAGGATTATTTTATAAGGGGTGTATCTTTTCCGCCATGCAGCCACAATAAGTTATGACCATGAGATTAAAAAAAAAAAGAAAAAGAAAAGAATATTGGAGAGTGGACCCCTCTCTCTCATCCTCTTCGCTTACCCACACTTAAGCTCCCATTTTAATTTCACAATGTATTACATGTACTGTACAATGTATTACGATTTTTAAACTCTCTTAAGGAAATAGAAAGGGAGAGAGATAGAGAGCAGTTTAATCTAAAAAATTACAAATATTAAGTCACATGCATTTAGTTTAACGAGTAAAGAGAGGCGAAAACAAAACACCCATAGCTTGAACTTTAAAATATAACGTGATGAGTTATAAACTGTTGGCTATTATCAAACACTTTCAACAATAGATATGACATGCTCTCTCTTGATGAAAAAACCCCAACAAAATAAGAAAACAAACTACCCTACGATAAATACGCATGACTTAAAAAACGTAGGCTTCTTTGAAACAAAGCAAAACAGAAGTATGCCAATAACAATAATTTCAAACACCCGTGCCACGCAACAGCTGCTGTTGCTACTGTACAATAATTACACTTGTCTATCAAATTCATTATCTCCATGCAGAATGTTCATGTATTCTCTACGCAAGCGCTATTTTTAGACCGACTAACATTGTAAGTAAATGTACATTCATTAATATGCTGTCAGTACAATGTGACCGACTGAAAAAGGAGTAATGGGGTGGAATGCAAAAACATGACGTAGCTTAAGTCTCGTCGTAAGCCTTCTTGTTCTTATATTGTTACGACAAGACGTAGGCTACGTCTTGTTTGTCCATTCTACCCATGGCATCCCCGCACTGTCTCTGTGTAGCAGGACGTACAAGCGTTGGACATTGTCTTGGGACCCATCCACAGTGTATATCATATAGTTATAGTTATAGTCCTGATATTGGGCGCTAAGCAAAGAAGGGGGGCGAACTGGATCAAGTGGTTGGGCGTTGGTCTCCAGATCGAGAAGTCGCGGTACGAATCCCACAATCGGCAGATTTATTTGTTCTATTTCGTCCCCTGTAAGTGTAACAGGTTTGCTCGGTGTCAGCATAATGTGATCGGAGTCATGGTATCTCCTTCCTGTTTCGTGTGTGGAAGCACATAAATTGTCAGACGTCAGCTTTGGGGCCCGTCTAAAATATAGCTTACACATGTAGTGCTGACGTTGGGCGTTAACACCAACTCGGTGCTTGGGCGCTAAGCAACTCAACTCAACATGTGCATTATGCATCCTGAAACAAAAAGGTAGCTCACTTTTGATCCAAATACCTAACATACTACATCATTACATGCATTCTGTTAAAACCTAGGACACAGAGTTCAAAGAGAAAGTAGATTTAAGACCTCGCCTTACCATTAATGATATGCTATACTCAGGAGTCTAAATCTACTTACTCCTTGTAATGGTGTCAGAAGTGCACGCGCCTGTCATGGTTAACAAGTATTTTTTACTGCTTGCACGGCATCTTATTAGCACCATGGGTGATACTGTGCTAAAAAAAGAGACTACATCAGTATGCCTAGTTCTGAATTTGGTTGGAAACTATGTCAACATTCGCCGGCGACTAAGCTTACAAACATTTTGTAGGAAATAATTATTGTAAAAAAAGCAACTGTGGAGAGCACGGACGATCGAAATAATGCATGGAAATGAGAGAGAGAGAGAGAGAGAGAGAGAGAGAGAGAGAGAGAGAGAGAGAGAGAGAGAGAGAGACAGACAGACAGGGACAGGCAGACAGACATACAGATAGACAGAAAAAACAGAGTGACAGAGACAAACACAAAGTCAACAATACAATACCACACACCCCAACCCCCCAAAAAAAGGAATCACAAAAACGCATGATGGAGATAAAAAAAAAATGTTACAATACAATACCACACACCCCAACCCCCCAAAAAAAGGAATCACAAAAACGCATGATGGAGATAAAAAAAAAATGTTACATACATGTAAATTTACATACGTATCGCTTATTGCCTATCCTATAACCCCTCGTCTCCAAAGATATCACAGTTTTTACTCGCTATTTCATTTTCACCCGATCCACCGTGACGCCAGATTAGAGCTCACTGTTTTCCAGACAATTCGAGCGCGAGGAATTCCTTCCATCAGTCATCTTTCCACTTCCACTAGGCTACCTGCACTTTGCTGGCTTCATGCACGTAGCGTGATAGACTTAACAAGCTTTTTTTCGGGTTAGAAAGTGTACTGTAGAGCGTGTAGGTGTGGGGTACGCAGGTGTTTTAGACTCGGCATATATATATTTTTTTTAAATGGGTGAGTTTGTGCCAACTGTTATCGACAAAGTTGGAAAGCTCCAAAACATTCGTTTCAAATAAGTAAAGATATGAGCAGGTACTTTTTTTTGTGTCAACGTAAAGTTAGAAACAGTTTGGAGGGTTTGAAGTGAGAGAGATATTTGGATTAACGTTAATGGTGAACTTAATTGGAAGAGAGACAGAGAGAGAGAGAGAGAGAGAGAGAGAGAGAGAGAGAGAGAGAGAGAGAGAGAGAGAGAGAGAGAGAGAATGCACTGCTTCTCTATCCGTTCCCCTCTTACCTAACACCTAACGTCTCAAAAATAAATATGTTAAGTCTATTTCCGTTCTTATTTTGTAGGCAATTACTTTTCTCATTTCTCTTACAGCTCATCATCTTGCAAAAATTTAGTTTATTAAACAAAAGAAGAACTTCACAACTAGGAGCTGTAAGTATAACGTCGCGGTAGCTTACACCTCGTCGTAATGCGAATAAATTATGAAGGATGACGACACACACCCCAACCCCCCAAAAAAAGGAATCACAAAAACGCATGATGGAGATAAAAAAAAAATGTTACATACATGTAAATTTACATACGTATCGCTTATTGCCTATCCTATAACCCCTCGTCTCCAAAGATATCACAGTTTTTACTCGCTATTTCATTTTCACCCGATCCACCGTGACGCCAGATTAGAGCTCACTGTTTTCCAGACAATTCGAGCGCGAGGAATTCCTTCCATCAGTCATCTTTCCACTTCCACTAGGCTACCTGCACTTTGCTGGCTTCATGCACGTAGCGTGATAGACTTAACAAGCTTTTTTTCGGGTTAGAAAGTGTACTGTAGAGCGTGTAGGTGTGGGGTACGCAGGTGTTTTAGACTCGGCATATATATATTTTTTTTAAATGGGTGAGTTTGTGCCAACTGTTATCGACAAAGTTGGAAAGCTCCAAAACATTCGTTTCAAATAAGTAAAGATATGAGCAGGTACTTTTTTTTGTGTCAACGTAAAGTTAGAAACAGTTTGGAGGGTTTGAAGTGAGAGAGATATTTGGATTAACGTTAATGGTGAACTTAATTGGAAGAGAGACAGAGAAAGAGAGAGAGAGAGAGAGAGAGAGAGAGAGAGAGAGAGAGAGAGAGAGAGAGAGAGAATGCACTGCTTCTCTATCCGTTCCCCTCTTACCTAACACCTAACGTCTCAAAAATAAATATGTTAAGTCTATTTCCGTTCTTATTTTGTAGGCAATTACTTCTTCTTCTTCTTCTTCTTCTGGGGGGCGCGGTGGCCCAGGGGTAGAACATCGGCTTCCGACGCGAAAGGTCCCGAGTTCGAACCCTGGCTGTTGCAATCCCTACTGGTTGCGTCGGTGTCAGTATAATGTGACCGGCTGAGACAGGAGTCATGGTATCCCCACCCTGTCTCGTGTGTGGCAGCACATAAAATTGTCAGACGTCCGTCTTGGGGCCCGTCCACGATATAGCCTATAAGTTGCTGATGTTGGACGTTAAAACCAACCAACCAACCAACCGTCTCTTCAGGCGACTAGTTTTTTCTGTTTTTTATATCATATTACCTAACACCTAACGTCTCAAAAATAAATATGTTAAGTCTATTTCCGTTCTTATTTTGTAGGCAATTACTTTTCTCATTTCTCTTACAGCTCATCATCTTGCAAAAATTTAGTTTATTAAACAAAAGAAGAACTTCACAACTAGGAGCTGTAAGTATAACGTCGCGGTAGCTTACACCTCGTCGTAATGCGAATAAATTATGAAGGATGACGGCGGCTCGTTAGCTACCTTACGACTCTAGAACTGTACGTTTTGTGATACACACAATAAAGCTGAGACTTCATAACAGTAGGCCTACTTTTGACAAAAAGATTCGAATGGGCACTAACGCTGGTGTTCTTACTCTTAGATGGAATCTTACAAAGTGGAACATAAGAAAATAAACCGATTTTCGTTGGTCTCTTTATTTTTAAAGAATGCGTTGCGTTGTTGAATAAAATTAATAATTATGATCTACTTGACTGCTTGGAAAGCATTAATTTGTGAAGTGACATTAAAAAGGTACAATCTGCACTTTTGGTAAAATAGAGATGATACGGTTCTATCTTTACAGCATAATCACCCTGTACAGATTAGTAGCCTATTTAAAACATAAAAGAAACATTAACCCTAACGGAGTATTCAAGAATTTGTTAATGTTATAGTCCAAACTTTTGGGGTTTTCTCAAAAGCGCAAAAAATGTAGATTATACGTCAGTCCGAGACAATAATTCGAACACGCTAATTTTGAATCGGGATATCGGACCGGAAATAATTTATCTGAAATTCTAGATTCTATGTTTATACATTACAGTCATTTACAACTCGGGAAGCCATGTACCTATTGTTCGTCGTAAAAAAAAAATCATAAAAGAGCCATGTCACCTCAATTAAAAAAAAATGTTAAGATGTAACATTTTTAGGACTGAATGTATTTTAAGTGACACGGGTGGAATTTTTGGAGGCACCTTCAATATAATATGATACTAAACTAAATCCTCCCGAACGTGGATGCTTTATCCATCGCCGTTCAAAGAACAAACATTGACCACCCTTGTGAAATTTTCCGAAGGGTTGACATTCCCTAGTAAGTTGACCGTCCAACCCCCAACAAGCGTAAGAATTGTGTTATCTATCCCGAGACTACTAAGGGCCTCACGCTTAGTAGCTTAGTGTACTTTGGGATTGTTGCTAAATCTGGACATCGCTGACAGCATGACATGTCTGCCTGTGTCTACAGACAAGTCTAACAGGTTTGTCGTGACCCGCCGGTGTGACTGACTGACACTGACAGAATGATATCTACACCTATAACACGCAGGTCTACACAGGAGGTTTTAAAATGCTTCTTGAAAATTAAATTAAAAGTGAGATATTTCTACCTAGACAAAAGTCTTTCTATTGTGTGGATGATTTTGACTTATTGTATAACGCCTATGTGAAAATGAAATTGAACGTAAATTTCAAGACAAAGGTCTTTCTTTTGTATGTATGTATGATTTCGACCTATCGTACTTTGAAAGTTAAACATTTCAAAGCAAACGTCTTTCTATTGTATGGATGATTTCCATCTATCTTATAGAGCCTTTATGAAAATTAAATTGGAAAGAAGACATTTCATCTCTTCAAGACAAAAGTCTTCCTATTGTAATTATGAATTCAACCTATCGTAATACGCTTATAAATGAAAATGAAATTGAAAGTAAGACATTTTCAGACAAAAATCGTCCTATTGTATGTACTTATGATTAGGACCTACAGTATAGCACTTATTCACTAGGATCGGCGACTGGACAAGATTGAAATCCTACTCAGCTACAATAAAAAATACACCGAAGATCACGCTAAACGCCCAAATTGTGTTGTAGGGAGCTTTCTGGACGCCCTGGCAGTGTTTTGTAGATTGTACAGGCGCTGCAAAATTGCACGATCAGGAGGACCAAACCGCCAAACTTAAATGATGGTTTTATCTATCTTTCTTGAAAAAGCCGTAGTTATTAGATTTCTACTCCTTTCCGAGAGTATACAATATCTGGAAAAAAAGAAACAACAAACAAATTACCAGAGCATAAGTCAGGTGCATGTATTTTAAACCTCTGTGGCAAATAAACAAAAAGAAGCCAGCACTAAAGGTTTTTATTCAATAAGTTACAATGTGCGAAAACTCAAATAAAAACAAAAAACATTATGATAAACAGCGAACACCATCAATGGAAAACAGCTTTTAAACACCAATCTTGTCTCTTTAGATGGAATGACTTCATTGCCCGAGGCGTGAAGTTATGACAAAGAAACTGTTCCCCTGCTTGAAGCAAACAACCATCAAAACTGTTTGAGATGGGATTTTACATTATTATTTGGATGTCTTATTTACAAAAAATGTCACGCACTGCGTTGTTCTGAATTGTTCAGCGCTTCATTGCTTGTATATGCTCACGAAAAAAAGATGTTACGAGACACGCTCTTAAGAACCAGCACTTACAGTATTTGACATTACTTTCGGTGCCTCTGATCCACATAAAGTGTCATTTAGTTACAGTTGAGTACATGTAGTTTTATGACAAACGCGTACATGTACACTTTTTCGCGATTTTTATGCATGTTAGATCATGATCATGACAGTGCTTCCTTTGCCTGTGCTCCACATAAAGTGCCTTTTAGTTACAGTTGAGTACGTTTAGTTTTACTTTTATGTCAAGCGCGTACATGTTCACTTTTTTCTTAATTTCCTCAGCGTGTTAGATCATGATGATTGCGTTAGCCCCAGGATCCATGTGGACAGGTAGAAATAGGTTAGAGCCATTCGCCTGATTAATGCTCAACAGCTGATTCCTAACAGTTAATAATTTATCGGCGCTCATATTTATTTTCGACGTTTTTTCTGCTGAATCAGGGAGCGCGGTGACTCTGGGGTAGAACATTGGCTTCCCTACGCAAAAGGTCCGTGGTTCGAGCCCTGGCGATTTCGCTCTGTACTGGTTGGGTCGGTGTCAGTTTAATGTGACTGGCCTAGAAAGTAGCTATGGTATCGCGCCCTTTTCCCCGCACATAAAATTGTCAGACGTCAGTCTTGGAGTCCGTCCACAATATAGTTTATATAGTGCTGATGTTGGACGTAAAACAACCCAAGAACCTGCTGAATTAAAGAAGAACACAACTTGATAATTAGGCTATGACACTAACTTGATCGAAGATAAAAAAAAAATAGAGACGTGCTAACGATTTTTCTTTATTGTTTATTTTTAGCCTGATAAATGTTTCCTTCACAGGCTGGATTAAAACTTAAGAACTTAATTTTTTTTTGTTGGTTTCGCTTCGTTTCTGCTTCATGATCAGATGAAACATGTTTATTTGAATTTTTTATTTAATTTGTCATTCTTAAGTGGCTTTCTATTGTATATATGATCGTAAATAAAGTAGGTTTCTACAGATCTTGCTGCGTGTTGATCTGACTTATATGTTTCCATGGGCCTTTTAAAAGATCTATTTTGTTTACAACCCGCTTTGACTTCCTACCCCCTCCTTCCCCCTCACTAAGGTTTAATACCTCATTGTGTCCATATCTTGTATGCTACACTTGTTTGATGCACATAATTATGATTTCAAGAATATAATACTGATCAACCGAATAATTATTAATATAAAAAAACAAAAACAACAAACAAAGAAGTTGTAAGAAGCGGAGTCATTTGGAGGATCCCCATTCCCTAAAAAAAAAAAAAAAAAAAAAAAAACAAAAACACACAACACCGACACGGTTGATTATTTTATCGATTTTAGCATGCCTGTTCTACTTAATACGTAGCATAGGATACCAGCAGCGCTGATCATTTGGGTCTCAAATTCCCCAAATGACAATAGCCCAGTTTGAACCCAATGATTGGCCGAGAGTCCATGCCTTTCGCACAATAAGCGCTTTGTCCCCGCTTCCACCCCCCCCTTCCCCCTTTCCAAAGCGAAGGCCGATGGATCGAAACAAACAAACACTTGGACATTAGAGGTATTTAGGGCTAAATGAATCTATTTCATTTATTTATTTAGCAGCGTTAGAATGGTGATAACGAAGAGCATTCAAATCGGCCCATGATAATAATTATTTCCAACTATCATTTATGTGGCGGATTGGAAAAGGACGGCTCACTTTTCCTCTTAATGCAAATGTTTATTTTGGCGATTCTGTCTGTCCAGAAAACTATGGTACTACACTCAGAAAAACGCACGTATAACGCCCATACAAAATATTCGCCAAATCCCAATGCATGTAGAATATCACTAGTTGTAAGCAATACACGACACTCACCGATCCTCAACAACAAGTGCGCCACTTTTTAAACAATGCATTTCCACCCTCGAACTGTACTGTACTTTATGCCACTTCTTCAACAATGTAGAGTACCATTCACATTCACCCTCTTTTGAAATGTGCGCTGGACTTGGTTTTGTCTATCTGTCTGATCGAATGATAGCAACGAATTATTGAAATCATCGAGGCTTACCTGTAAGGTGATGATTGTTTATGATTTTGCCGACGTGGCGATTTATAGTGTTAAAACTTTGATTGTTGTAAATCGTTAAGTAAATCATTTTCACGGAGATGGTTTACTCTCACCCCATTTCCAAAATTAATTAAAAGGGTTTAAAATTTTCTTGCAGTATCACTGTATCAATACATACAAGGGCTTACCCATAAACTGCAAAGCTGTTTTAAACTACCGTCCATTATAAAAACAACAATCAACAACAACAACAACAACCACCACCACCACCACCACCATCACAATAACAGCAACAACAAGAGCATACGTTACCGTACATAGGGTCCAGTAAATAATATGGTGTATTCAGAGAGACACATCGCTGATACAAGTACTTAGTACATGTAGTACGATTTGAAATACATCGTATTTCGTATGTTGTCTGCTGAAAACCTCTTTTCTCAGCAACATGTACAACTCCAATGCATTTTCTATAGAAAAAATGATTTGGGGAGAATCTCTTTACTCCATCATATCTACCATTTTATCTAAACTAATCATACTGTCATGTGCATTGGTTAAACAAATTAAATGTCTATCTTTCTTTCTTACTCTTAGGTTCTGGATCGCTCTTGGTGTGACCTAGATGGATGTCAGGTCTCCATTCGACTGTGGGATACTTTCGGTTACCATGACAAAGACAGACGCTTTGCATACAGAGGGTAAGTCCACTGTACCTGAAAACTCAAATATTATAATTTTGTCAAATAATGAATCTACTTAAAAAAATTCCTGCATAGGTTTTCAATATAGACTTGCCACTACCAATCGTTAACCAAAACCTGTAAATATAGGATTATGCTGGGGCAATACAGTGGTGTATTGTGATAGGTTAAGTAACGCGCCACTATTTTTAGTATCGTCTCAACACACTTTTCCATACAAAATTGCGGGTAC
The DNA here is from genome assembly GCA_003991915.1 of Elysia chlorotica. NCBI lineage: Eukaryota > Metazoa > Mollusca > Gastropoda > Plakobranchidae > Elysia > Elysia chlorotica. The sequence continues at coordinate 28,327 of RQTK01001830.1, forward strand.
CGGTAGCGAATATTTCAAAACGGTCAAAGTAGTAAGTCAATGTAAATACCAATGTTGTGGCTTCTATGATATCACCCTTTACTCCTTGAGATAGCTCTCTCTCTAGATTTGAAACCATTGACAGCCTGCAACTATGACCATCACCAGTGATGGTATTTGGACGTCTACTGCAACTTAAATAATCATTAAAAAATTAAGTCTCGATTCTGGAGAATATTGAACAGCAGATTTCTTTTGTCTTACTTGCAAAAACTTCGTGTATACTAGGTTGGCTTTCATTTTGGGGGTAACCGCAATTCCTATTCGCATTGTCGTTTCCCACAGAGCCGACGTGATAGTGATGTGCTTCAGTCTGCTGGTGCCCAACACTCTGCGCAACATCCGGCGGATATGGCACCCAGAGGCGCGCAGACTCAGTCCAAACACACCCATAGTGCTGTGCGGCACACAGGCGGATCTGCGCTACCTCTGTGTGGACGACAAATACATCAATATGGAGAAGGGGCTACTGTACAGGTGAGAGTAATTATTTGCTCGGTTGATTTGTCCATGTCTAATGTCTTTGGAAAAAAATTACCGGAGGTTATAATCTTGTCTTAAATTCACTTTATGTTTCTTGGTTACTTTTCAATCTTTCTATAACCCGATCAATAAAGTATGTTATACTTCTATTTTCAATTGTTTGACTTGTTTCATAGTCTACTCCATAGCTGAACTTTGCAACTGACAACTGCATGTTTTTTTAATAAACATTTTTCTTTTTCTTCAAAGAACCATACGGGCATAAAAACAAAACAAAAAACTTCTAAACGTTATATTGGGCTTATATGACCGTGTCGATACAATAGAGCTTAAATTAACACGGGACTACACTTCTGTATAAATACATCTCCGTAGGTATGTATGTGTAGATCAATGTACCATGACAGTGTCCAAGTAATCCGATATGCTACATGTATTTTGACGGGCGAGCGTGTCAATTTGACGATTGTAGCGTGAAGTCTTTTATTTGAACCATAGAAACATTAGCCTTGTAATTTTGTATCGCGATTTGAAAACTCCAGAAAATTAGGTGCTTCTTTTCGTTTTATTTCCAATTTGATAGTAATAATATAAGTTTAATATTATTAAATCATCGTTACTTGTTAAGTTACGTTTCCTTCTCTATTGTCCATTTTTTAAAACAAGATCTTTGGTCCGAGAAATTGAATTTCTTTCCTAGCTTCACAAATTCTATGTACCAACATGTATTTGGAGGACAGTCACATTACTCTGACGCACCGAGCCAACCAGTAAGGAAAATCTCGGCCTCTAGAGCGAGCCTTGAACCTGGACCTCATGCGTCGGACGCTGAAGCATTAATCCCCAGCTCCACTAATCTCCCCTATTTAATGAAAACAATGTTTTGTACATCTTTCTAGTTTATTTAGATCTGCGCTACCTCTGTGTGGACGACAAATACATCAATATGGAGAAGGGGCTACTGTACAGGTGAGAGTAATTATTTGCTACGGTTGATTTGTCCATGTCTAATGTCTTTGGAAAAAATTCAATTAATTTGTCTTAAATTCACAGTCTTCAATTCATATGATTATGTTTCTTGATGTTCTACCTATCGGGCTGTATGTCCGCTTGTCTGTCTGCCTGTCTATCCATCCATCTATATCTCAAATGATTGTCTGCAGATTTTTTATGTTTCTTGGTTACTTATCAATCTATCTATAAATGATCAATCAAGTATGTTATACTTTTATTTTCAATCGTTTGACTTGTTTCATAGTCTACTCCATAGCTGAACTTGGCAACTGACAACTGCACGTTTTTTTTAATAAACATTTTTCTTTTTATTCAAAGAACCATACGGGCATAAAAACAAAACAAAAAACTGCTAAACGTTATATTGGGCTTATATCACCGTGTCGATACAATAGAGCTTAAATTAACACGGGACTACACTACTGTATAAATACATCTCCGTAGGTATATATGTGTAGACCAATGTACCTTGACAGTGTCCAAGTAATCCGATATGCTACATGTATTTTGACGGGCGAGCGTGTCAATTTGACGAGTGTAGCGTGAAGTCTTTTATTTGAACCATAGAAACATTAGCCTTGTAATTTTGTATCGCGATTTGAAAACTCCAGAAAATTAGGTGCTTCTTTTCCTTTTTTTCCCTTTTGATAGTAATAATATAAGTTAAATATTATTAAATCATCCTTACTTGTTAAGTTACGTTTCCTTCTCTATTGTCCATTTTTTTTTATAAGATCTTTGGTCCGAGAAATTGAATTTCTTTCCTAGCTTCACAAATTCTATTTACCAACATGTATTAGGAGGACAGTCACATTACTCTGACGCACCGAGCCAACCAGTAAGGAAAATCTCGGCCTCTAGAGCGAGCCTTGAACCTGGACCTCATGCGTCGGACGCTGAAGCATTAATCCCCAGCTCCACTAATCTCCCCTATTTAATGAAAGCAATGTTTTGTACATCTTTCTAGTTTATTTAGGGAAAGAACTAACACAATGATACACTTTCAATGCTGCGTTTCATAAAACTAATTTCGAATTTTAATCACGTGTAGAGTTTATCATTGCCCCACTTGGCCTTAAGTAAACCAGACATAAGCCATAATGTGATGCCACTTTCCGAAATTTCCAGAATTCCGAATATATAATTTGGGTCTGGATCCAACGGAAACCTTTTTTATCTGAGTCCAATGTCCGAAAAAACATTTTTTCCGAAAATTCCGTAAAGTGTGCCACGCTGTCATTTTTATTTTTCGTGGGGAACAAATCCCCGTTACTATGCGACGAAGATCCATGTTGTTGTTTTTTTCTCGTTTTTTTTTTTTTATTTAACTGGCTTACGAGAGTTTATGTCCATATCAACGTGATAGTCAACAGGCGATTTCCAAGGACACACTTCCCTTATATTCGGCGTGATTTTAAAAGTAAAAATTATTGATGTGATTCTTTTACAACAAAGGTTAGCTGAGCAACTAAAACTTGATCAGAAAAAGGATTTCACTCAAGTTTTGCGAGTACAGAAAGAAAAGGAAAGATCAATGCTTATCGACATGCGATGTCTTTTCACTGTTTTATCGGTATTGGCACTTAAGTGGACCTCATCCGGGTTCCCGATATTAACCTCTAGTTTATCATATCGACATCGTTTATTCTTCCGAATAAGACCGATCTGTCTATCTTCATCCAGCCCTCGCCGTCTTTTCCGACAAATTGATTCCTGGTATGGCGTGCGTGATCTGACTCAGATTTTTTTTACTACTTGAAAAACGGAACCTTGACCAAACCGTTCCATGCTTAGTAATAATTAACTTGGCGAATAATTATGCGTTCTAGTGTTTGTTAAACTATTATAATAGCTAAATTGTTGGGTGACTCGACTAGAGTGTCAGTGTTTGATCTGCGGTCTCCGTAAACACACAGAAGCAGAACATTTCAACGGTTATTTTAACCCGCACAATTTCAAAGACTAAAAATTAATATTGTTCCCCATAGTGTGAGCGATATATTAGAAAAAAAAGCCAGTAACACCACCGCCCACAGTAAATGTTACACTATAAATCATATACGCTATGTTAGCTAAATTATCCGTTACGTGTAGGGATATTTACAGTAATTGTGAAGAGATGCGGCAGCAATCTACGCAGGCGAATTTGTGTATGCTTGCGGCGTTTTCCCTTTCAGAAGATACAGATTTTGTTTGGTTTATGTGTGTGTATGTGTGTGTGTTCTTTTCACCATCAGACAGCCCGAGTATTCTCATTCAGCAATGATTTACGCTATTTCGACTAACATTCAAGCTGCGCTTCTAATTATATTTCCTGGCTCAACTGCATCAGTTGCAAATCAATATGCTTGAGTGCTCGCTAGTCGCAAAGGCAGGGTGGTATAATCATAGGTCAGTAAGCTTTATGCGAGTGTGGGTGGGCGCTATATGTATAGAAATGTGTAATCATTTAACGGACACCTGCATGTTTGAAATTTTGCAGCCGCAAGATATTTGATACAGGCATGTATATAATTCTCTTTTTTAATTCTCTTTTTTCTAATCACTTTCATAATGGCGAATTGGAAATACCAATTTTTCTCTTATATAGGTTGTCCCTTAAGACCTGACTATACCGTAATACCTACCTTTTTCTTATTCTGACGACTATTGCTCATGTTAATGCGGGTCAGCGTTTCTAACGTCGAACTTGTATAAAACAGCGCTGTAATTAGTTATTATCTCATCTTCTTATCAAAAAACCAATGAAATAAAGATTTTTTAATGTCATTGCACCTAGTTCTTGAAATAAAAAATAACCTACAACTTGACGTTGAGGATGGGTATTGTACAGAAATTATATATATATAAAGTTTAAAATGAACGTGCCTCTTCTAACTGGCTCCACCTTTTCACTCTTTGCGGGTCTAGGTGGAAAATATAATAACTTATCTGTTAAACTCTTTGCAGCTACAAGATTATGCATTAAAAACTCGGGTCTTGGTTTTGTGTACAGGAATATTTCGCCGAGTGACATGATCCCTTCAAGCTCTGGCCGCGAGGTGGCGCGAGAACTGGGCGCGCCTTACTATGAAACGAGCGTGCTGACCCAGTACGGAGTCCACGACGTGTTCATAAACGCCGCGCGGGTTGCTCTCCTAGAGCGGCGCAAGCTCAAGTTCTGGAACACTCAGCTAAGGCGGATCCAGCGCCCCCACATCCAGCCGCCCATGAACTTCCCCACGCCGGCGCCGCCCAAGGTCAAGGTCACCTTGGCGCAGCCGTGCTCCATCTCAACGCTGATCAACAACCGCTCCGAGTGCGACGTGACGTTCCTGGTGGGCGCGCGCACTGTGGAGGCCCACCGCATCTGTCTGGCCGTGGCCTCGAAGTTCTTTGAGGACCTTTTCTCGCTGGAAAGCCTCGCAAAACTGCCGCCCGCCCGCAGGAGAAAGAAGAAAAAATCCGACAACAGCAACTGCTACGACGACGAAAAGCTCCGCACGAAATTCCCGGCCCGGTTTTTCCCGAACAGCAGCGTCTCGTCGGAGCAGGATCAGCTTCTGCCCGACAGCGACCTGGATTCCGTGAGCACCACAGACACGGAGTACGAGTCTAGCGTGGGCGGGGGTATCAGCGGCTCGGCTGACAGCTGCGGCGGGGTGGGTTCGGGTTCTGGCGGGCTCCTGTCTTCCAGCGGACTCTCCTCGCGGCGGACCTACCAGAGACAGTTCCCGCTGGTGATCCCCTACGATCACCCTGCCGTGGAGACCATCGAGATTCGCTTCGAGGAGGACGAGGTCAACGTCTCGCACAAGTCGCTCAAGACGTACATCAGGATGAACGAGCAGATATCCTCTAGGGCGTTCATGGTCGTCCTAGAGTACTTGTACACGGGCAGTCTCAGGCAGTTCGAGGTCAAGCTGGACGAAATAAGGAACACTGCTGAACTTTTGCAGGTAAGCTGCTTTGATGAATTTCAACTTTTATCGATTTGTTTCCTACAAACTATTCTCAAATAAACTTTGATGGGTTGAAGTTTACGTTTTCTTAATCATTGGCCTCTGATCTTAAAGTTTATCAATATGACTTCATAGGGGTGAGCTTGCCCAAGTGATAGAGCATTGATCACTTAAATGGTAAAGTCATGGTTCAAAACCCACGAACGTCAGATTTGTTTCTCTTATTTACTGGTTGGGTAGGTGTAAATATAATGTGATCGGCTGGGAAACGAGTGGAGGTCTCCTCGCATTGTCCTTGTCTGGCGGCATGTACAAACTTTTAGACTTTAGTGTTGGGACCCGTCCGCATTATAACATATAATAAAGTGCTGGCGTTGGACTTGAAACAGTCAACTGAACTGAACTCATCACTTCGTAGAAGACACTCTTAAACAAACTTTTAGTTATTGTCAGTGCATATTCATCATTATTGCCTGACTGAATTATCCCTATGAAAACAAAGATATAAAAGCATGGAAAATAATTAAACCTACACAAAGCAACTGCATTCAATTCTTGATAGCTCCTCGGACCGAAATTGAATGCATGGTCAATGCAAGATAAATTAAACCATAAATATGCCTTTTTGAGACGGAAAAATTGCTAGTCGGTAATAATTGCAGAAAGCCATTGTCAACGAGGCATCATTCTCGAATCAAGTACAAGTGGTAGAGCGTTGGTCTCTCAATCAGGTGGTCCCTGGTTCTAAGATTTATTTGTCCGATTTATCTGACACTGATTGGTTTGGTGTCAGTATCATGTGGCCAGCTGATGCAGGAATCATGGTATCCCCGCACTGTCTCAGTGTTACAGCACATAATATTATCAGATGTTAGTCTTGGGACCCGTCCACAATATACCCTATATAAAGCTGGCGTTCGATATTTAACCAAAACTCAAACTTCAAACCCTCTCTCTTCATTGGGAGATCATGGTTATGTGACCCTCACCATGTTTCTCCCAGCTCACAGATCTGATGGTTGTTGTGGACAACATGAAGTCGTCCCAAGACTTCCTCAACATTGAGATGGACAAACAGTTTCATGTGGCAAGGATCGTGAAAATCAGAGAGCTAGCCTTAGACAGGGGCTTTCTATCAGGTGGGTTATTGGTTATTCATATTCCCTTTTTAAATATTATTAGCTTAATTTTACTCGTTACTTTTGCCCACTTGCACTGTTGTAATGACAAAATTAATGTCATATATCTCTTTTCTCGTATTCTGCCTCACATTTTTTGAAAATGTATTTATTATACTAAATTTTCTTGTAGTGATTTTATCGTGTTTGATATTTAAAAAAATATTGTGTAATGCCCTAAGGCAATTAAATTGGCAGATAAAAGATCCATGCAGTTCCATTGAAAAAAAAAAGGTTACACTCAGCAAAGTTGGTGTAGAAGGTGACCAGAAAAATTGCAAAGATTTATTATTTCAAATAGTTTCTTGTAGTGCCAGTTTTATAAAGTATAAGAATTCAATGTTAAGATTTACTATGAGAGAAACAATGTTAACATCATTCTGCTCCTTGTTTTATTTAAGTTACCGAAAGGACCGTAATGGATTTTTTAATTGAATGGGGGTCACAAGTTCTGCTTAGAATTCTTTTAAACGTGCTTAGCACTGGAACCAGTCCCACATAATCTATCACATGCATGATGCTTACTGAAGAAAAAATGGATAGGCGATCATAAAGACTGTTTTTTTTAATACATTTTGAATACAGATATATCTTTTGAGGTTGACAACGGCATCGTGTCAGCCCACAAAGCTCTCCTCATGGGACACTGTGAGATGATGTATGCAATGTTCAACAACGACTTCATTGAGTCTGCTTCGGACGTGGTCAGTTCATAACTAGTTACTTTGATTTCTTTGCAACAACAATTTATTATCCCTATGAAAACAATGATATAAAAGCATGAAAAATAAATAAACAAAAATTACATTACCTCATTAAGGCTGTATTTTTGGGTCGAGTGGCTTACCATAAATCTTTCTTATATAGAAGTAGTCGATTACTTAAGTTTTTTTCTGGTATGATTGACATTTGTTGCTGCTATTTCTTTGATCTGATGTAGTTTTCTGTTGTTTTTATGTATGCATTGATCAACGAGTTCATTTAAAAAGGTCAGACTGGTCAAGGCATAACTATTTACTTAGATTTCTTTGCAGCAGCAATATTAATTATTTTGAGCTGTAGAAATTTTTTGGGTGGGTTGGCTTACCAATTTTTATCTTAAAATTGTGTGTGTGTATTGATGAAACTTTTAGGTGCTATTAAATTCTTTCTTCTCATCTTTCTTTTTTCCTAATCTAGGAACATTTCAATTGGTCTTATTCATTTTTTAATAAAATTGATTTTTTCTAGTTCTAGAATTGATAGTTGAGTTTATTTTTCCAAAATTATTTAAAGGGCATTTGATAAATTTAATACTTTATAACTGGAAAACGTTGAAATTCCGACATATGTCTAATTTACACATGTTGTTTCACATACATAGTTTATTTGATCTAAAACTTCAGTATTCATTCCCATTCTTTTGTTTTTTCCCCCAGATCCCCTTCCCTGGCATCAACGCCGAGACATTCGGCACGGTCCAGGAATACCTCTACACCGGGGAGACCCCGCGCTCGCTCTGCCCCAGTTCAACAAACCACAGCCTGGACGCGGCCGTCGACTGCGTGGCGCTCATCGAGCTGTCCAACCGGCTGTGCCTGCCGCGCCTCATGAGCATGGTGGAGGTGGCCGTGGTGGATCAGCTCCAGTCCTGCTACGACAGGCGCGAAGAGATGCTGGAGGACGCACTCTCTCTGCTGGAGCCTGCCAAGGTAAGGGATCTTTGTCTGCGGTCAAAGAATGCAAAGCTCTCTCCTAGTTTAATGCATTCTAGGTCTTAACTCAACACAGTCGCATGGCCTATTTGTTAACGGTGAGATAGACATTTCATTTGAAAGATAAAAAGCTGGAGGTTTTACATCTTAAGTTTTTTTTTCTTTCTTTGTTGGTTCAAAAGATATGCATTTTATAAAACCCCTAAAAATATTGTGATTCCCTAAGCATTGCTGGCAAAATACTGTGACCCTGTTAAGTAAAGAAAGATCCTATACAGCAACGGGACCCCAGAGCAGGAACCAAGTACTTGACTAGCCACATTATAATAATAATAAATAATACTTTTTACATTATACCAACAAAGACCTAACCAGTAGAGAGCAAATGGCTCTAGCGGGATTCACATCCGTACAGCTTGCATCAGAGACACAGGCTTTCACTCCAGTGCCACTACGGTCCCCCAAGGATAGAGATACCCAATAGGTTTGCGATATAAAACATTTCTAACAATCAAACATAATTTAAGAATGATAATTGCACATGTTTAAAAAAAAAGAGACTACACACTGTATTCACATTCTATCTTGCCTGTTCAATTCCCATTGCATTCTCAATGACTTCTCCTCTCTGTCCAATGCATTCTCAATGACTTCTCCTCTCTGTCCAATGCATTCTCAATGACTTCTCCTCTCTGTCCAACTCACAACAACGGTCCCTTTTCTGTCCCATTCCCAATGGCCACCCCCTCACACCAGCTGTACAATGCCAACCAACTGCTGGGCTTTTGCCTGTTCATCCTGAGGACCAACTTCAGTGACGTCCAGGCTCACTTCCACAAACTGTTCCTCACGCTTCCAGAAGAGACCAGAGACCTGGTGGAGCTACAACGCTGGCCTCCTGCCTGGTTGGTTCCATACTCATCATAGTCTTTTAGAGATGCCTTTTATTTTTCTAGAAATTTACAGTAAGAGTTTATTCTATTTTAAAAATGTTTAAGCGTAATATAGACTAGGCAGGCCTAATTATTTGAAATAATATTATGTTAGGCCACTTTACACACCAAAAAAAAATTAGTGAAAAAAAAAAGGATCCAGTGGGCAATACTGTTTTTTGGTGTTTTTTTCCTTTTTAGTTTTTAGAGCTCAAATTTCTACTGTCAGTTTAAAGATCCTTTTTTTCTGCCTCTTTTTATCAATCCCTCTATTTTTTATTTTTG
>RQTK01001831.1:0-37731 GCA_003991915.1 Elysia chlorotica
CTCTCTCTCTCTCTCTCTCTCTCTCTCTCTCTCTCTCTCTCTCTCTCTCTCTCTCTCTCTCTCTCTCTCTCTCTCTCATTGATTCTTCAATACTTCTGTTGTATGAAGAGACTTATTTTTAATTTCCCAATGAGGGATGAATAAAGATATCTGTGTTTTATATTCTCCCTAGTCATAGAACTTAGGTAAACACTGTTGATGTTTTGTTTTAGGTGCTTTCCAATTTCCATAGATTTAAGGTCTTCTTTTTCACCTGGTAAACAAACTTCTATTTGTAACCAAACAAAGCATAGGTTACACATTTAGGCTTACACTACATTGTGCCTACGTTTTCACACATGTTTGCATGTAGTACATGTAATTAACACCTAACATGTAGGCCTACTACTAAAAACAATAATATTTAAATAAAATACTATTAAAATCAACAATGTTTATATAAAAGATTAAAACACACTATAGATCTGGAGTCAAGATGCCCGTTTTCAACCCCTTGATTATTTTGCCGGTAAATTTCAATAAAAGAACATTTATTTTTGAATGTATGAAAAGTGTTTTCTATGATTACCTTGATGTCATTTCGTCAAATGTGCAGTTTTGAAACCTATTCCCATATGTTAACTTTAAGCCATATTGCGATAAGCTTTGGTGTTACACTTACAGTAAATAATGAACATGTGTGTGTGTGTGTGTCTGTGTGTGTATACAAACATTTTTTTTATTTCCATACCCCGAGCTACAGTAGCTTGGATTGGTAAGCTGATTCCTTGAAGGCAACTGCCATATAAATTATTTTATCACAGAAACACTTCGCACGTTCATTTTCCTTTCCGCATCAAGAGACAGAGTTAGAGAACGAGCAGGGATATATATGTCTTCAGACGATGACAGACTGACATCTGCTTAGCTTAGCATTTCTCTCACCAATTCTTATTATAATTTTTTTTCCCAAGGGTTCTCTGATAGTTAAATTGCAATATTTTTAACATCAGAAATTACAAGAGCAGGTACCACCATTACCATTATATTTTCAGTTTTGTGTGATTTTTTTATTTTTTTAAATTAATGAACAGGAAACCAAAACCAAAAACAAATTATTTTAAAAGTCAATCCACTAAATAATGTAAGACTAGGAGTGCAAAATTTACAACGTCTATATTTAACCCCCCCCCCCCACACACACACACACACAAAAAGATAATAAAGGAAATGGAGCAAGTAAAAAATAATTATAACTTCTGTTTCATTAATGCCTAAAGCAATTTTGATGACTGTCCAAAAAGTTCAGAGGCATGAATAAAATATGGAAGTTGACTTTATTGCAAAAGAACAGGTTAGTGATATTGAGTCCAATATGGCTAATTGTAATTATCACCAGTGTCAGCAGAGGATCACACAAACAAAAACATAATAGCAACATTGACTTGCAATCCCTGAGCATTTGCAATACTATAAAAGATATTGTCAGACTCCAAAAAGAAGCTCCCATTTACCAAAGACCTTCAATGACTTCTTGTCCAAATGTAATACAAAATTATTTTTAATCCACTTGTTTCCTTTAAAAAAAAAAGACAGTAAAGTAAACATTGTGCACGAAAAAGTCACAAAATATTGTCATTTGACAATTTGTGCAAACTGTATAAAATGAAATTTACCTTTACTTGTGTAGTGAAGAAATTGTAATTAATTAAAAAACTAATTGCTTACAAATATTTTAATTATCTATATATCCGTAGAATGCTCAGCTATCCCATAGACAAAAAAATTAACTGGTCACCCCTAGAATGTAAAATTGTATACAACACATTAGAAACAGTGACGATACCAATAAATTTACAAACACTATGAAAATTATCATCAGGCTACCAGGTAGTCTGCATCAATATAACTTGAAGAAAAACGTGATTACAAGTCAATAACATAAAAAAAATCCAATTAAACCAGTATAGACCATTAACAGTCAACTCATATTAGCAGTTATCAAGCTACGTTTAAAACAAACACACAAACTATCAATTATCATTATTCAATAATAACTTTCTTGGGACATATACAAATCTGAAGGTAACCTGGTACAATTGAAATGAGTTGGTTTTAACGATCAACACCAGCACTATATAGGCTATACATGTATTGTGGACAGGCCCCAAGACTGACGTCTGACAATTTTATGTGCTGCCACGCAAGAGACAGGGCGGGGATACCACGACTCCCGTCTCAGTCGGTCACATTAAACTGACACAGACCCAACCAATAAGGAGCGCAATCGCCATGCTCGAAGCCACAACTTTTGCGCCAGAAGCCGATATTATAACCATGGGACACCGCGCCCTTATAGTAGAGGAGAGCTTGCACCGAGATGTAAACTCACTTGAAGTTAGCAACCCTGATCTGTACGGGCACAAACTCCATCTTGGCCACCCAGTTAGTTGTTTGATGTCAGCACTATATAGGCTATATTTCGGAGACGACATACAACTAACATCTGAAAATTTTAGGTGCTGCAAAAGGGAGACAGACCAGGTACAAATGTTCTCTTGTCTCAGCTAGTGAAATTATACAAACAAATAAAATATTGACCAACTGTGGGTTTCTTACAGAGGACCCTCCAATTGAGAGGTCAACAGTCGGCTCTGAGCCAGTTCGTTTAATAGAGAAACACAGGGAGAGAAAAAAAGAAAGACCCAAGCATGCATATTGTAATTTTGTTTGTGGAAAGAAAACATTTTAAGGCCACAGTTCTGCAGAGATTAAAATTGCATGAGCATGGCAATAAAACAGTTTATGATAGCTGTAGCCCTGTAATCAAATAGCAAATTTAGTTTGTGGTTCTTATTCTGAAAAAAAAAAGTATAGCCTGCAATACAAACACGCCTTAAAAAGAATCATATCTTCACACTCACAGCATTTAAATGGAAAGGTAATATTTGAACAAAGTACAGTACTTTACTAACATTATGCCATTTAAACACAATAACAAAAAAGACAATATTACAACATTTAGGCACATTATCATGTAAAATATTAATTTCTAAAATATGAATGAGTGCACAGTTGTGTTTGTCAATATGCAATGGAAACACAATTGGCAAATTTTTATTTAGATCAAGGTCTTGCATACAGAGCTTAAATATGTGCCATTTTTTAATTTTAGAAACAGCAGTATTTTGCTTAAATTTTATGATGGGCAAAAATGATTGTAGGAAAAAGAAAGAGCAAATAATTATACATGTACTTGCAGTTTAGTTGTAATTATATCTAAAAGCCTTTGATACTGTTACGTTATGGCCTTCACGTAAGATAAAAAAAAGGAGCTTGTTCCCTCGTATTTGCTTGAAATACACAAAGCTCCTGCGTCACAGCAGTGCCGTCAAATCGGCTCCTCGCGTCGTGAGTCCACACGTACACGCTTATAACACGTTCCAAACTCTATCAGTCTCACCGACAGGATCGGCTAAAAATCTATTCTATCTTGAAGTAACGAGACTCAGTGTCTCCGAACACAGAGTTCCAAACTCTGGTCAATCTCACCGATAGAACAGCTACAGTACTACTTCTATCTAGAACTAACGAGACCCAGTCTCTTCTAACACAGAGTTCCAAACTCTGGTTAATCTCACCGACAGAGCGGCTACAGTTCTACTACTATCTAGAAGTGACGAGACCTAGTCTCTCCAAATGTTCAAATGCGGTCTGCCTGACTAGTCTGATGCATCGTAATTTAAATCCTTTTCGATTCTAACCTCTCCAGACATCCTTGACTAATGACGAATTTCTTAAGGCTTTTCCACACGAGTCCATATTCATAAATTGACTAATATTATGCATTTTTACGATATTCCACGTAAGTATATAGTTTAAAAAGTGTGTTTAAAATAAGTATATATACAACAGGTTAAAACAGACTGTACATTGCTTCAGATTTTGTTTAATATTTTAATTTCCTTGAGATAATCAAGTATCTTCATGGGATCTATTTCTCTGAAAAGGTGTCCCATGTCGTTTGCGACATAGTGTTTTTTCCTGATATCAGCAAAATCTGTGCATTCAATTAAAATATGCTTGACAGTGTAAGGGCTGTCACGAGCATAGCAAAAAGGAGCATCCTCATTTTTTAATAAATAGACGTGTGTGAGCCAAGTATGGCCGATGCGTAATCTGCTCATAACTGTTTCGTGTTTCCTATTTGGATTTGTTCTGTTAGGAAGGTTTTCCTTTAAATTCGGCAGAAAACGGTGTAATTTGTTATCTACCTGTGTGTTCCAATGTTCTTGCCATAGGTTATTGATGTAGTTATTGATAGTGGGTTTTATGTCTGCCCAGTCTAGACGGTGCTCCTTAGTTTCACGTTTAGAAAGGGCATCCTTGGCATGTTGGTCAACAGTTTCATTCCCCTTAATGCCCACATGGGCAGGGGTCCATATGAAAGTTATAGATACTCTTTGTGAAAGGGTTCGAATAATGTAAAAATTCTGTATATTTATCACAGAATTGTCACACAATATTAACAGAAAAGGCAAGCATGGTATACCTTTTGTATCTGACAGACAGGTTATTCACCATCTATTATTTGCCGATGACGCATTGCATGTTTCTGACACTGTAATTGGACTCCAGCTAAAGCTTGATATACAATGCAATCAGACTTCAAGACTAGGACTCACTGTTAATATCGATAAAACCAAAAGAATTTATTTCAGGTTTGAGCTTCACAAGTTTAACTTCAATGCTAGTAAGTCAAGTCAAACAAACAAGTTATGAGTTGACAAAATGTTTGGGAGCTCTAACGTGTCAGGATCTAAAAATACTTTTTAAACTCTTTGATTCTAAAGTACAGCCTATTCTCTCCTATGCCAGTGAGCTATGGGGTACTCGTGATTACACAGAAATAGAGCAGGTCCACACTACTACAATAAAACGCATTTTAAATGTATCGATACATTACTCAAATACTGATCTAAATGGAGAGACAGCAAGGTTTCCAATGCAAAATAATATAAAAATTCGATGCTTAAAATAAATAAAGGTTAAGACATCTAAAAATGCCAGAATCTAGGATACCCAAACAAGCCTACCAGTGCTTAAAAAAATTGAATGAAAAGAAAGTAAAATCTTGGGTAACTGATATGAAAAATATGCTATGTTCAAATGGATTTGGTCATGTCTGGATGTTTGAATGTGTTGGCAACGAAACTTCCTTCTGCAATGTTTTTAAAAGAAGACTGTGCGACGTGTTTAAACAAACTTGGTCTGCCAAATTATCAGAGAATGAAAGTACGTTATTCTATTCTTCATTTAAATCCATGATCTGTATTGAAACATACTTATTGAATAATTGGTTACCATCAAACTTAAAAAATGCTTTAGTAAGATTTCGACTTGGTGTCTCAGAGATAAATTGTCATAAATTCAAATATTCAAAAGATATCACACTGCAAATGTGTCCAGTATGTAACACAGTTAGAGAAGATGAATACCACGTATTAATGATTAATATTGTAAAGCATACGAGGAGCTTCGAACCACGTACATCCCTCCCAAATATCTTACCATTCGAAATAGACGTAGATTAAGTGTACTAATGTCAAATAGCAATCTTTATTTCAATGTTGCCATATATTTACAGCATGTCTTAAAACTAAGAAAATCTCTGATACTCGTATAAGTGAAATTCTCAGCCTATTAGGCATAGTGTCGCAGGTGTTTTTTTCAGATTGTGTATGTCAGTCTTGCATAAAATATAGCTTGTACTTTCTATTTGGTTGCTATCTTTACAATGTGAACTGTAATTTTGGATAAATTATATTTTCCCTGATATGTTTATGTGGTAAAATTTAGACTAAATTACCTATCTCCAAAAAATAAGAGCACAAATTATCAAACTGAAACCTCGTTTATAACTAAAAGTTACTCAAAAGCTTCATAAATTGGGTGAAAGGACTGAGAGAGCAAATCGAAAGTGATGTTACCATTTTGTTATCTTTTTCTTGGACATTGTAATATTGTATTTTTTGTCATGTATGTTAAGGGTGAGAAGCCCAACGAACCAATAAACATCAATCAATCAATCAATCTCTCTCTCTCTCTCTCTCTCTCTCTCTCTCTCTCTCTCTCTCTCTCTCTCTCTCTTTCTCCCTCTCTCTTCCTTTCTCTCTCTCTCTCTCTCTCTCTCTCTCTCTCTCTCTCTCTCTCTCTCTCTCTCTCTCTCTTGGCCTGGCGAAGGCCTGTTGTGTAGCATCGAAAAGGTGTAAATATTACAAACAAGCGACAAGGATCGCATTCGAAAAACACATGACCCGTATATAACTTAATTATCGTTTATTTGGTAATGTTCGGTAAAATTCAATAAACTGTAGTATATTTTCTTTCTTATTCAACCCAGACATTGTACACAATGTAATATCAGTAGACAATGAGCTATGTCTAGTTTAACCACAACTATTATTAATGTACATGTAGTACCCTACTGAGTCTGGGGTACTTGGTCTATCAAGCTTTTTTATACTGTTGAAACTTTCACCCAGTTTCCAAAATGCAAGCATGGGCCACCTGGGAAATGGCGAAAAACAAAACAAAATACAAAAAAAGTTCAAACTTCGTAATTTGGCATTGTTGGGCCCTCTTCGCGAGAATTTTTACTAATTTTTAGTCGCTGATCTAGAATATGTTATTTGTTTTAAACATTTTTTTCACTGAATTTTTAACTCCGCCTAGAGCAGGATCAAAGGCGCCGCCCTGTCATAACCCAAGGTGACACGTGCCACAGTCCGCCGGTGTAGCACGCCACACGGACTCATCGACTAACGATACTCAGAGTAGACGTGCGGCCACCAGGCAGACTCAGAGAGTATCTGTGGCGTCGCCAGAAACACTCTATTTACGCGAAAACGACTCTGATTTTTCGGTTGATCTAGCGGTGACAGCCTTAAGTTAACAAAATTTTGGCAGACTGCACATCAAAAAAGTTGAGTTTTTCACGCATTCTGAATCGTCTAAATTGAGTTTCTTTTAGTTGCGATGCATAATGATGGCCGTGAAAGCTTATAAAAAAAAAGATGTTCTGTTATATTGTTTTCAGTTCTCTAAAAGGTATTTTACTCAAAGGGAGTTTGAGGTTTTCATTTTTCAGCTTTATGTCATTATAATTTCTATTATAACATTCTAGACGACACAGCCATTAATAGCATAACACACGATTCAATTAAAGGGAACGATCAAAAATTGCATACCTTACAATAATAAACATACGGAATAGCCAAGTACTACATTTGTGCAGTGGCGTCGGCGTCGGTGGCCTAGGGCTTGGCGCTCGGCCCTATCCCACTGCTTGGGCGAGTTTAGCAGATTTGTTACTCATGCAATATACATTCTAAAATACACTTATTCATAATGCAAGTTAACACAACTATTGATTAAGACTAATAATATGAAACAGTCAACTCCAACGATACCTATAACGTCAGGCTCAAGCCTTGTGAGGTCTACGTCCCAGTTGCAAATTTGAAACTGTATTTAAACTGTGGACATGGGATTTTTAAATTGATGCAAATGACTGAGCTTCCTTGATTTACTACAGGATCGGTTTTGGTGTAAATTTAACTAGAAGCACTTTGTAGAAAGGTGTAAAAACACAAAAAGGCTGCTGCACTGCCCTCTTCACTGTATTTGATACGTTTTTATTGCCTAATAAATGAACTGTTAGCTTAGTAAATTTTATCGTTAGAAGCTCTCAGCGGTCTAAGTTCGATGCAACTGCACACAAAAAGTGAAGACGAGGTGAAGGAGTGGTCCAACTGTGGCCTCTCTCAACTGAAAGCAACACTATGGCGTTTTTCATGCGCAGTTGTGTACCACCCCTCGTATAAAAAAGGCCTGTTTTTGTATTGAGGGGTGGTATACCACCCATCGATATACTCCGTAAGAAAATTGGATAATCTGGTTCATCGTTTGACTGACTGTTTGTCGATGAGAGAGGATCCATTCACACTGACAGTCCATGGACCTCTGTTGCTGCTTTGCGCGAAATTCAAACGTCAACAAAATGGCTTACGCAAGCTTATGTACTTGGATAATATAGCAATAAATGTCAGTACATTCTCTTCTTTATTCCACCCAGACATTGCACCAGTAGACCATGGGCTAGTCCTAGTATATGTTACAATAGGCCTACTGGAAAAATAAAACGGCTCTGATTTCGGAGGAGCTAGGTCTAGATTTAGATCCAGATCTAGATGTTTATAATGAAGTAGACCTGTTGAAACTTTCACCGAGTTCTAAAATGCAGAGATGGGCCATGTGGGTAATGGCGAAAAACAAAACAAAATACAAAAGTAATTCAATCTTCGTAGTTCGGCATTATTGGGCTCTTCTCGCGAGGATTTTTTTATACTAATTTTGAGTCGCTGATCATGAATATGTTATTTGTTTTTATGATTAGAGTGTTAAAAAATCTTTGTTGACTGAAAATTTAACTCCGCCTAGAGCAGGATCAAAGGCGCATCCCTGTCATCACCTGAGGTGACACGTGCAACAGTCCGCCGGCAGAAAGATATCTAGCGTCGCCAGATATCTGTCACCTGAGCGGATATATTCTCGATATAGAAAGTGTTTCTCGTTTACGAACACAGTTTTATCGAGACGTTTTGGGGATTCCCACATTTTCTTTGATATCTCTCTTATTATAGATGAATGAACTGTTAATATAAATCTTACTTATCTCTACGCGAGCGACGTAAAAACAGCTGTTGCATACCATCAATTTAAGATTATCAGTTACGATTTCCACTAAGCAAATACCACAATTTAATTATCAACGCTGTTTTTCCACACCCAGATAAAGAGTCCCTGAGGGCCCCTTTACATTAACAGTGAACTCACCCACAAAGTTTCGGTTGAACTGCCAAGCCTTCTAGCTAAGTCATCATTTGACTGACTATTTGTCGATGAGAGAAGATCCGTTCACACTGTCAGTCCTTGGACTGCTGTTGCTGCTTTGTGCAAAACTCAAACGTCAACAAAATGGCTGACCCTAGCTCACGTGTACTTGGGTGATATACAATGTAGCAATAAACTGCACACCCAGACATTGTATCACATCAGTAGACCATGAGTTAGTCCTAACAGGCCCTATATGAACTACTATAATGTTATTAATAGTTCATTCATCTGCAAAATGAGAGATATCAAAGAAAATAAGGGAATCCCAAAAACTTCTCGATACAACTGTGTGTGTAAACGAGAAACCCTTTGGATATCCAGAAGTTCCTTTGCCACCAAGTTCACCAATGAAAGAAATTGAGGTATGTAGATCATCTTTGTTTTTCAATTTTTCACGGGTGTTTCGTTGTTACAGAGCTCTCACAACTACATAATTATTTTGCTATTTATGTCTACACACAAAATAAATAATCATTGCATATCAAGACGTCACATCTCAATACAAAGTACAAAACACGTCGACCATCATATCATGTCACCGTTATCGTTCACAACATGTCTAAAGTTAAAAAAAAAAGGAACGCATAACACATGTGTTTTTTTTTTAATGAATTATAAAGTAGCGTTGTTTTTGGATATTATATGAGTTTTATATACAGTGTTTTCCAATGACACAGAGACAATTTATAACATCGACAATCATAGCGAGTCAACCACTATGGACATGAAATGTTTACCATGCATTTGAATATATTATTATTAAGAAAATAAAAGTATGCTTATTCATGTTTATCATTTTTTAATCCGAAATGATGTTGGCGCAACTTTGTGACACACTGTAACGTACACGTAACATGTTTATATATTTAATAACTAGCCATACAGTCCTTCTGATTAAAGATAAGCACACAAAAAAGACAACATAAAAGCAAAATGTAAAACTCACTGCAATAGTCTGTAAGCCAATTCTTTTTTAAAGGGAAACTGTTGATATCAGGCGGCTCAATACTATTTAAATTTCAAAATCCCGATTTTGCGTTTGTTTGTTATTTTTGGGGTTTGTTTGATTGTTGTTGTTCTTGCTATTGTTGTTTTGTTCATTATTTTGTTGTTGTTGAAGTTATGTTTTTTTTTTTTTGTTGTTTTTTTTTTTTTTTTTTTTGGGGGGGGGGTATGGTATAGGTCACATTTATGTTTAAATACATTGTCCAGAGGGCAAGGCTTCAGTGTATAGCAATTGAAAAGAAAAAAGATATTGAATACTTACTGTACTTATAATATCAACAATAGAGTAGTTCATAGTGAGCGACTTGTCCAAAAGAGGCCCACCCAGAGGCACATTCAAGAGAATTATGTTTCGTTCAATTTGGAACTATTCAGTGTGGAGCAGAGCATCCGAACGGGTAACAATACCATTAAATCATTCGATAGTTTATGACGCTTTGACTTCTTAAAAACTTGGACGACAAATGGATCTAACCACATGCCTAGTAATAAAAATCAATGAGTGGAAAATCTTATAGCGAACTATTTTACTTTTGATTATACTAATTGTATCCAGAATATAAAAAATAGATAGACAGATAGACAGATAGATAGATAGATAGATAGATAGATAGATAGATAGATAGATAGATAGATAGATAGATAGATAGATAGATAGATAGATAGATAGATAGATAGATTAATAGAGATGGATTATAGATAGATTAAGGAGTAAGATTGTTACTCTTAGGGGTGGTGGAAAAAGATGACATTTAGATCATTCGATAATTGTGGTTTTTAGGTTCATAGATAATTATATTTTAAGTAGCTTTAGAAAGAAAAACAACAAGAAAGAATAACACAACCACAGTTATGTAGATATAATGATGGGAGTATAACTTAATTGACAGAGACTTTTTATAAACGTAGATAAACGCATACTCATTATACAAAATGATGGGCAGATTGACAGTTTTGTAGGTTGGTAGGTAAAGTATATTGGTAAGCAATTATGCCTAATAGCAAATAGACACTAAACTAATTAAACCAACAACTGACAATTTATACTAAATGTTTATCAAGAAAATAGAGATAGATAGATAGATAGATAGATAGATAGATAGATAGATAGATAGATAGATAGATAGATAGATAGATAGATAGATAGATAGATAGATAGATAGATAGATAGATAGATAGATAGATAGATAGATAGATAGATAGATAGATAGATATACAGATAGATAGATTAAAAAAACATACCGAAACATTTAAGCTAAGGTAGTTGACTATGGTGAAATCTTTGATGACACTGGGCACCCATATGTTTACTAACTCACCGACGCCACTGCCTAGATTACCCACCACCTTTACTGGCTCAACGACAAAGTCAGAGTCTGTTTCGCGTAGATAGAGTGTTTCTGGCGGCCGCCACAGATACCCTAGAGTGCTTTTGGTGGCCGCAAGAGAGACTCCTGAGTTTGGCTGGCGGTCAGGGTGGCGTGCTACACCAGCAGGAAAATATCTAGCGTCAAGGGCGGTTGGTGCCTTTGGGCAGGGTGGGCAGTACCCGACCTGTCTCACCAAAAAAGGGGTTGTGTTACAAAAATACAATGTAAATAATAATATGAATAAAATGAAATCAATTATATAATTAGTTATTTATAGGGGAATCTCTTTGGAAATCAATAATAAATGTCAGGGCATTTAGATTAAGAGTCCATTCACCTACAAAATGAGAGATACCCAAGAAAATAAGGGAATCCCAAAAACTTCTAGGAACACATGTGTTGGATTGTAGTGCCACGTATTAACGTGGAAACACAGTGGATGTCGCACCATCTCGCCCAAGCTTCTCTTTTTTGCAGCGAGAATTTATTTCATATGAAAAGTGTTACAGTAAACAGAGTAGAAGCCTAAAAAAAGCCCGCCTCTTTTGTCGCCTCCTCATGGTGCTAGATCTAAGCGCTGCGCTTAGATCTGGCGTCAACAGGTGCGTGGTCGCCTGAAAGTTGACCGGAAATGAAGTAGGCCCGTATTTTGAGCTGGACATAGATCTGTAACCAGTGATCGTAGCGAAAATCTGAAAACAGATTCGTAATCAGCGATCCAAAATTAACAAAGTCTACGCGTACAGATGCTGAAAAAATGCATAATAAACAATTTCATAAAAAAAATGTTTTTATTCGATTCAGACACCCACACATCGAAGAATGCACGGAATTTCCACCCCCGCACACTTTCCATGCCGTATCTGTGTTGTGTTTGAAGTCAATACACTTTGGATTGTAGTGCCACGTATTTTGTTAGAATCATTATTTCAAACAAATCTATTTGTCGTCTATTTTTTCTTTTTGAGTGCAGCCATGTTAGTATCATCCATTGAAGTATTTCTTCATTCACATCCATCTCCTATAAGTATAAAATGAGACGATGCTTCTACTTAGTTCTAGGCAATAATAACACACACTGTGAATTTTTCTCGTCACGTGATTTTGTCGCTCTGACGTTTGGAGGGAAGGTGCGACCCTCACTCTGTTTCTACCAGCTCGCCCTTTTTTCCGCGCAGTTTTATGTCGCCGATTTGTAGGGAAGGTGCGACCTCCACTGTGTTTCCACCTTAAGGAGAAACCCTTTGGATATCCAGAAGTTCCTTGTTCGGGCGCCAGATATCTGGCGACGCTCGATATTTTCCTGCGGGCGGACTGTGACACGTGTCACCTTGGGTTATGACAGGGCGGCGCCTTTGATCCTGCTCTAGGCGGAGTTAAAAATTCAGTAAATAAAAATGTTTATTAGCAATCGAATCGTTGAACAAATAACATATTCATGATCAGCGACTCAAAATTAGTAACAATTCTCGCGGGGAGGGCCCAATAATTCCAAATTACGAACTTTGAAGTCTTTTTGTATTTTGTTTTGTTTTTCGCCATTTCCCACGTGGCCAAAGACCTTATAAGGTCTTTGCACGTGGCCCATCTTTGCATTTTGGAAACTGGGTGAAAGTTTCAACAGTATAAAAAAGCTTGATAGGCCTAGCACCCCAGAGCCCAGACTCAGTAGCGTACTACATGTACACGTATGTGTACATTAATAATAGTTGTGGTTAAACTAGGCCTAGCTCATTGTCTACTGATAGTATACATTGTGTACAATGTCTGAGTTGAATAAGAAAGAAAATATACTACAGTTTATTGAATTTTACCGAACACTAAACGATAATTATGTTATATACGGGTCATGTGTTTTTCGAATGTTATCCTTGTTGAAGTCGGTTTCGCGTAGATAGAGTGTTTCTGGCGGCCGCCACAGATACCCTAGAGTGCTTTTGGTGGCCGCAAGAGAGACTCCTGAGTTTGGCTGGCGGTCAGGGTGGCGTGCTACACCAGCAGGAAAATATCTAGCGTCAAGGGCGGTTGGTGCCTTTGGGCAGGGTGGGCAGTACCCGACCTGTCTCACCAAAAAAGGGGTTGTGTTACAAAAATACAATGTAAATAATAATATGAATAAAATGAAATCAATAATAAAATATCAGGACATTTAGATTAACAATACATTCACCTACAAAATGAGAGATAACAAAGAAAATAAGGGAATCCCAAAAACTTATAGAAACAACTGTGTGTGTAAAAGAGAAACCCTTTAGATAACCAGAAGTTCCTTGTTAGGGCGCCAGATATCTGGCGACGCTAGATATTTTCCTGCGGGTGGACTGTGGTACGTGTCACCTTGGGTTTTGACAGGGTGGCGCCTTTGATCCTGCTCTAGGCGGAGTTAAAAATTCAGTAAATAAAAATGTTTATTAGCAATCGAATCGTTGAACAAATAACATATTCATGATCAGCGACTCAAAATTAGTAACAATTCTCGCGGGGAGGGCCCAATAATTCCAAATTACGAACTTTGAAGTCTTTTTGTATTTTGTTTTGTTTTTCGCCATTTCCCACGTGGCCAAAGACCTTATAAGGTCTTTGCACGTGGCCCATCTTTGCATTTTGGAAACTGGGTGAAAGTTTCAACAGTATAAAAAAGCTTGATAGGCCTAGCACCCCAGAGTCCAGACTCAGTAGCGTACTACATGTGTACATTAATAATAGTTGTGGTTAAACTAGGCCTAGCTCATTGTCTACTGATAGTATACATTGTGTACAATGTCTGGGTTGAATAAGAAAGAAAATATACTACAGTTTATTGAATTTTACCGAACATTACCAAATAAACGATAATTATGTGTTTTTCGAATGCTATCCTTGTTGCTTGTTTGTAATATTTAAACCTTTTCGATGCTACACTACAGGCCTTCGCCAGCCCAAGAGAGAGAGAGAGAGAGAGAGAGAGAGAGAGAGAAAGGAAGAGAGAGAGAGAGAGAGAGAGAAAGAAAGAGAGAGAGAGAGAGAGAGAGAGAGAGAGAGAGAGAAAGGAGGAAAGAGAGAGAGAGTCTCAAATAAGCTTCAAAATGTTATCACCTAGCAGATTTTCTGACCGGGGTTCGAACTCACACAGAAACATTCTGGCAGAGATTGAAGTCTGCTGGATAGGCACAGAGAGAAAGGAAGAGAGAGGGGGAGAGAGAGAAAGGAAGAGAGAGAGAGAGAGAGAAGAGAGAAGAGAGAGAGAGAGAGAGAGAGAGAGAGAGAAAGGAGGAAAGAGAGAGAGAGTCTCAAATAAGCTTCAAAATGTTATCACCTAGCAGATTTTCTGACCGGGGTTCGAACTCACACAGAAACATTCTGGCAGAGATTGAAGTCTGCTGGATAGGCACGCAATTTTTCAAGAATATTCGTGTATGTGTGTGTGTATACATCTTTTTTTTTTTTTAAAAAAGCCATTTTTAGGCCAGATGGTCCTCTTTCTCGTTTTATTGTTAGCTGTAAGTACAACGAATGCTGCTAAATCAGCCAAGTACAGAAGTAGCTTGCGTCAGCCATTTTGTTGACGTTTGAATTTTGCGCAAAGCAGCAACAGCTGAGTCCATGGACTGATCGTGTAAACGGATCCTCTCTCACCGACAAAATGCTAGTCAAACCATGACCCAGTTAGAAGGCTTGGCAGAGATAAAAGCATAGTAGTAGTACGCTCTTTCCGAGCGCGACGTGGTTTAGATCTACATCGGTGCGCGTAGAGCTGGGGCAGACTATTTCCAAGTTTCAACGTCGCGCGCAGTGCCCGGTAGAGCCCCCTTTCAGTACACCAAGGTGGGCTAATGTGAATTTGCCCAACCGCCTTGTAGTAGTCCTAATAAAAAAAAATTGGACTTTCTGTGTCTTCATAATAAGCCAGGTGGGGCTAGCCTGTCTTGGCTAAATTTTCTGATATTTTGAACCAAATCTTTATATTTCTTGAAGTAACAATTATAGGCCTCTATATTGATTCAAACAAGTCTCATGTGGTCAGTTTAATTTAAACATACATGTATGTATATAGGCCTCCTAGTATTAATAATACAATCATCATATTTATTGTTTTTAACCTAAAAGTTGAAAACCAGCAATGAATTGAATAAACTTTAGCATTAGTGCAAACAGGCAATACAATATGACTGAAGATTGAGCCTGTAAGGCAAGCCACAGAGGGATGGGCTAAGGCGGTGTCATTTTCAGGCATCTTAGAAAATTTGGGTTGCCATCTATCCACAGTTCACAGTTCCACACACACAAAGTTCAACCAGACAGTGTAAGTCACTAGGATCGCTGGTTCAACCATTCTTAGCCTAAACCCCAACCACTCACACACATTAACTTTTTGGTGCTTTTTAAGTTGTGTAATTGTTGCATTGAGAAGTTATGCACTGCATGCATTGTCACTTGTCAGTAATTGTTGCTGTCGGTATTGTGTGATACTGTTCCAGAATACTGTAATTATTTGGCTTTTTTAATTGTGATATAACTAGGTCTAGATATACTTACTTGTGTACCTTGGGCCTTTTCTATTATGCTACCAACCATAGGCACTCCTCCAGTTTTTGTCCTGGCAAAGGATCTGCCTGGTGACCAAAAATTTGATAGCTATGAGATATGCCTTGCCACAGCGAAAATTGGGGGCAGGGAGGGCATAGTGGGAGCCCAACGAATAGGTTCACTGTGGCGTATTTATGCAAATTCTGCACAGGCTCGTGCCACTCTGCTGGCTCACGACCTATCCATTCGGGGAAGGACAGTTAAAGTCTCATCCCAAAACCCCTTTGTAGTGAGGGGTCCTAATGGGGAAGAAATTCCCGGAACTCGATTAACAATCTCAGATTTCCCGATTTCTGTATCAAACTCAGCGATTGAGGCGGCGCTCATAAAAAAAAAGGTGACTAAGACTAAGGTCAAGTCTGAGAATGGAAGAAATTAGGGATCGAGAGGGGAAACTTACAGCGTGGTTGTCTGGCAGGCGTTTTGTTTACATTGATCTGCCCAAACACAGTACCGAGAGAATATTGGAGGTCGGCCCTTTCAAAGGGAAACTGTTTTTTAGGGAGATGTTGCAAGAAAACATATGTTTCGCCTGTCGCAAGCCCGGGCACCGCGCCAAGGAATGCCAAAATAAATCTAGAGGCAATATTGGGAATGGGACAGTAGAGGAGGGAGAAGTAGAGGAGAGAGAGGTGGCCATAACAAACGAGTGTGAAGAGAAGGAGGCTACTAGGAGAGATGAGGCAGATGATAAGATAGAAGAGGCGCTTAACGTCGAGGACGAAAAGATAACAGCAACAAAGAAAGAGAGAAAAATTTTTAAAAAGCACTCTTCCCAGAAAAGGAATTCATGCAACAGCAAGAAGAGTGGTACAGATGAAGACAATGAAACTGAAAGCGAAACAAGTGTCCTGTTAGACAGAGAAGAGGGGCAAAGCAACAGAGAAGAGGGGAAAAGAGGAAACAATAAAAAGAAAGGCAAAACAACCAGCATGATAGCTAGAGAACGTGAAAAAACAAATGAAGAAGAGAGGGAAGAAATAAACGAGGCAGAGGAAGATACAGACACTCATTCAGATATCGAGGGAGAAGAAAACGGAGAACCCAGTGTAGGGGAGACAAACAAAAAACTGGAGACTGACCTGAGAACAGCACAGGACATTAGTCAGAAAAAGACAGAAGATGATCAGTGTGTGCGAAAAGACAGAGGTAGGACAAAAGATAAAGAAATAAATAAAGATACAGACATACGAAATTTTTTGCAAAGAGCCAGGGCTTTAAGCCAGCAAAGGTTACAGAACAAACAAAACGAAAGCAAAAGAGCAACATAAAATAAACTGACAATGATTGAACGGTTAAACGTTCTTACCCTTAATGTGCAAGGGTTCAGGCACGATAAAAAACGACAAACTTTATTAAAATATTTTCAATTTAACAAATATGAAATTATAGCACTTCAAGCAACACATCTAACTACAGAAAACATTAAAAGACTAGAAACATTTATCAGAGGGCACAAGTAGAAGTAAAGGTTTAGTAACTTTATTTCATAAAGCAATACACTGAGACAGAATAAAACTGGTTTTTAAAAACAATAGAATAATTATTTCGGCTCTATAACAAACCGAACACACTTTTTACATTATAAATCTTTATAGTCCATGTACCGAACAGGACAAAATACCTTTTATAAATTAGACTTAGAAGGCATAGTGAAAAATAATATGGGAGAAGAAAATATTATGAACAAAATCTGTATCGGAGATTTCAAAATGGTTTTAGACAAAGATTTAGAAATAATAATATGAAAAAACACAAAAAAAAAAAAAAATAAAAAAATACAAAAAATTAAAAAAAAAAAAACTAAATTTGACAAACATAAGAAAATTACAAAATAAAAAAGAAAAAAAATTCACATGGAGTAAAGAAAATAAAGTTGTTGCTAGAAGACTAGAATACATACTGATAGAAGAAAATATAATTACAAAAACAGAAACAAAAAATATTAAAACTATCAACATCACAGAAAATAGAACCGACATAGGGTCAATCAATTTAAAAAGATTTAAACATAAGACGTAAAAATTTAAACTTAACACAAAACTAATAAAAAAAAAAAAAAAAATAAAAAAAATAAAAAAATAATTAGAAGAAGCCAAACATAACTCTTCAGATCTCGAACCCCACTTAAATAGGGAAATGTAAAAAAAAAAAAAGAAATTGCAGAAATAAGTCAAAGTTAAGGGAGAGGTAAAAAACAAAAAGGCAATAACAAAACAGGAACCAAAATAAAACAAGAAAAGCTGCAGCATATGGAAACACAGCTCACAAAAGACCCTACCAATCAAGAGTTACAGAAAAAAATTCTTGATATAAGAAAAGAGATAGAGATTAGAATGGTAGAAGAAACAAGAGGGGCACAGATACAAGAAGGTATCAAATGGATAGAAAAGGGAGAAAAAGGGTCAAAATTATTTATAAATATGGAAAAAGTAAGAACAAAACAAAACACAATAAAATTATTAAATCTTACAAATAGCGCTGGACAGACAGTAGACTCATGTAACGGGGTGTTGAAAGAAATTTGTAATTACTATGAAAACATTTATACAGAAGGAAAAACCGATGAGGAAGTAGCCCACCAGAAAAAAATATTTAAATAAAATATTGAAATACCAAAAATAATGGAGGAAGAAAAAGATTTATGTGATCAAAAACTAAAAGAAGAAAAGGTAATAAAAGCATTAAAAAGAATGAAAAACCAATCGTGACCAGGCCTAGACGGTATACCTACTGAATTATATAAATGTATATGGAATAAAATTAAGACCTTCATTAAAGAGAGCTATGAATACAGTTTTAAAATGGGTTCACTCTCACCGTCTCAACAAAAAGGTGTAATAACATTAATACACAAAGGAAAAGATTTACCAAGAGATAAATTGGCAAACTGGCGACCAATATCTCTAACGAACACGGACTATAAAATTTTAGCAAAAACTTTGGCCATACGCATGAGTAAGGTAGTAAAATATATAATCAACAAAGATCAGGCTGGGTTTATTAAGGGGAGAAATATCTCGCAACTCCTCCGAGAATTATCAGATATAATAGAATATGAGGACAGCAACAAATCAAACTCAATCATATTAGCCTTAGATTACCAAAAAGCTTTCGATACAATATCCACAAAATACATAATTCAATCCATGCAATATTTTGGTTTTGGTGAGCGCTTTATGAAATGGATTGAAACCTTACTAAGCAAACGAACGGCGTGTGTTAAAAATGCAGGATTTATATCTAGGAACTTTAATTTAGAAAGGGGTGTAAGGCAGGGTTGTCCCATATCTCCGCTTCTCTTTATCATAGCTATAGAAGTTCTCGCTCTCAGCATCAGGCAAAACAATAGTATAAAAGGGATTAAATTACCAAATTCAAACCTACACGTTAAAATTAAACAATACGTGTAGACCTGTAAAAATTAAACAATATGCAGATGACACCACTTTGCTTTTAAAAGATATTATATATTTTAGAGAAGTATTAGCAACGATTAAAGAATTTTCCTCCTGCTCAGGGTTGCAACTAAACCAACAGAAGTGTGAGGCGATGGTTATAGGACGGTGCGATGCCTATGGGAAGGAATTACAAGGCATCACATTAAAAAAAACAGTTAAAATTTTAGGGATCTTTTTTACCTCGACGACTCCTGCACATATGGTTGGGCAAAATTGGACCAAAAGAGTTGAAAATTTAGAAAGAGTACTAGCTCTCTGGTCCAAAAGAGATCTCTCAATCATGGGGAAAATACATATCATTAAAACATTTGGGTTTAGCTTGTTTATTCACCTCATACAAAGTATTGGTATACCTGATGATATCTTGATAAAAATTAACAATAGCAGCAGAGATTTTAGAGATAAAAAAGGACAAAAATGAACCAATTTAAGTTATTCTGTTTTTCCCTCATATTTTATTACACGAAGTAATTTAAATAATTTACGGGGTTGTCATTCACGAAGAAATAATTTAAGATCAACATGTCTCAGCCAATCTCTAACGGATCACATAAAAGAATCAAAGCTACTATGCGTATCTTTCGTATGAAAAACTTTACTTTTAATACATATAATGGAAATGTGAAATTCACATTTCATGTCCTTTACATGTTAACAGCTCTCCTTTAAAGACGTTTTTACATCCCAAAATGAATGTGACCCCTTTCGTTTCTTTTTAAAATAAGATATTATTAAACTTGATGAATTTTCCTCCTTTTTACTAGATTTTCTCCCTAGATGCCTTCGTGCTACTATCACCATCTTCTACGGTTTCAATGGAAGCCCGAGAAATCTAAAACCTTTCTCTTCATCAACTCTCCAATGATACGTGAGACATTCATTACTTCCGTTAATCAGAAAAGTGACACCTTCCCAATGTTCTTTCGGGCGGATATAACCCTGGATATACACATTCACGAACTCAACTTCAACAGTAACTGTTATTTAAAGAGCGATATCAAATCTTTAATGTTTAGATGTACTTTTATTCCCGTAAACACTTCTCGGCAAAGCTTTCTGTGAAAAACAAGGTAAAAAATGTAGATGTAAGGTGTTTTTTATGCCCATGTCACTTTAAAAAAAAATTAATTTCCATAGATGACATTAAATCTGTCGCCTCCTGAGAGAGTTGAGTTTCTCAAGTGAGCCAGTGTGTTGACGATGAAATATTTTGTAGGCAATGTGAGCACATCGTTTTGCGACTTCGCCTGACAGTCAAGTCCTGCCTATAACTCACTTTGTCCAGTTGCCCCTTGGCCTGACAGGAAAGTCCTGCCTATCGCTCACCCCGTAGATTGGCGACTTCATCATTTCTTCCAATGAAGGCGGCGTGAAATTTCACACGCATCACAAGGACACAGGGCGTCTGTCCAAACAAAGAAAAACATGACGGCGTAGGACACAGAATAATAAGCAATTCACGAGATAAACGACTGTTTTCACTTCACATTGGGTAGGATATGATTGGTAGAAAAACTAGGGGGAGGGGGGAGGGCACTCAATTTAAGTAAAAAAAAAGGAAAAAAAAAAAAAAGGGGGGGGGGGCGTAAAAAAGAAGAAGGAAGAGGCGAAAAAAGAAGAAAGCAACTCCACAAGCCTCTATCGCTGAGTGTTCGGATTTAATTAGGAGAGTCATTGACAAGTTTTCAACTTTAAAGTCTTGTCGAGCTGAGCAACTGTGCTCATATATATATAACAGAAATACCAACACCGCCGTCACAATTAAGTAAGGAAAATCATCATCATCATCATCACCACTACCGCCATCATCATCATTATTCAACATCACCACCACCACCACCATCACTTTGCCCGACCTGTTTTTTAAGGCACCAGCCGCCACTGTCTAGCGTCGCCAGATATCTGGCGCCCGAACAAGGAACTTCTGGATATCCAAAGGGTTTCTCGTTTACACACACAGGTGTTTCGAAAAGTTTTTGGGATTCCCTTATTTTCTTCGGTATCTCTCATTTTGTAGGTGAATGGCCTCTTGATATACTTTTGTATTTTGTTTTGATTTTTCGCCATTTACCACGAGGCCCATCCTTGCATTTTTGGGTGAAAGTTTCAGCAGGTCCACTTCATAAGTTCATCCAGTAGGCCTACTATAACATTGTAGATCATATACTAGGACTAGCTCATGGTCTACTGGTGTAATACAATGTCTGCGTGTGCAGTTTATTGCTATATCACCTAAGTACACGTGCAGCTAGGGTCAGCCATTTTGTTGACGTTTGAATTTCGCGCAAAGCAGCAACAGGGCCAACAGCAGTCCATGGACTGACTGTGAACGGATCTTCTCTCATCGACAAATAGTCAGCCAAACGATGACTTAGATCGAAGGCTTGGCAGTTCAACCGAACCTTTGTGGGTGAATTAACTGTTACGCCAATTCTGAAAAGAAAAAAAAAACAACTTCGATTCCACTTGCATTGTAACCTTTGTGTTGTGGTCATAGCTTATGGTTGTGGTACATCAGAATTAATAAGTTGATCCTTATTCTGAAAGTTCTGGCCTTTAGCCATGCAAGAGCTGATGCGGCTGAACATTAAATTATGTAATTAATAGTGATGCACCCAGTTCTAATGAGTGAAAGTCGCCAGGTCCCAGAGAAACAGTCCCAAACTTAGAAACAAATACTTTGGTCAAGTTGTTTTTCTAAACAAAAAAAAAAACAAAAAAACGTGTGCTAGTGATTAAAAACTTCTATAGCTCTCTCAGTAATTGAGAGATCTTCAAAAAATTTTCAACAAGTTATATGGAAAATATAGAGCTTTCCTGCAATGAAAAAAAAATTCCGTACCTCAAATTTCGACTAGTCTCATTAGGACTAGGAGTGGTTGCAACGTGCATCACACTTTATACATTAGTCAGTATTAGTACATATTATCCAACCTTCAATTTTTTTTTTTTAGTTGAACAGGTGCGTTGATTTATCTATGGTAGTTTGTACTCTACTATACCACCCCTCTATTAAAAAAACAGATGTTTTGAGATACCCCTCTATATTCTGGTCTAGTATAATAAAATTTGTATCCTTCATCCCATGTTATGTTTTTTTCCATTGAGATTTGACATCCAAGTTTAGAAATTAGTGTTAAATTTAAAGTAAATAACTAGATTAAAGCACCTATTTGTCTGGATGCCAGACTCATTGTCAATAGCCTATTCATCCAGCTGCAGGTGTGGAGGCCCACCGCTGCTGCTTTCATAATAATCAAGCTAGACGTGTATACCTTCCTGACGAATACTTTATGATCCTTAAAGCAGGTGAAGTAATAAACGTAGCTCTTTCGGTTGGTACATTTGACATACATGTATTTTATAGGTTGCAGTAGGGACTAATACTAATAGCCTTTCCCCAATATATCAATTATCATGTACATGTATACCCGGTACGTGAATTCTAGCTCCTAATTTAGATTTTGAAACAATTGGTAAAAGAATGACGATGCTGTGCAAAATGCAACATTTGCCAGTTACACGAACGAGGCTTCATTCATTCGACTGGGCAACACAGAGAAACACTGAAAGGGAAGACAAAGATACTACACTGTATTGCTAGATCTAGTTACATACATGTACATACAACGTCTTGATCAGCACTGCAGTGATTTTGCAATACATGTACCCCACCTGCAGCTTTAAATTCTCAAGATAACACCCAGGCTACTAGACCTAGAGTAGATCTTTGCAAGTCTAGCACTAGTAGCAGTGTATGTATGTAGGCCTATATGGATGGTGACTGAAAACTTTAAATGCAATATCTATATAAATTAAAATAATTATTATATTATTATTGAGTCTGCGTCATTACAATCGTTAGCCTAAATCTTGATCTTAGAATCTAGATTTAGATTTTTGATTGGGCCCTAGAATGTAGGCAAGAAATAAATTAAAAATAAAATGTGGAAAAAATCACCTACACTAAGATCATCTAGATCTAGTTCTATGTAACATGTTTCTAGATCTAGTATAAATATATCTATTCCATATCCCATAATTTACCAGCCATCTGACAATTTTACTGTGACAAAATACCGGGTTAAGGGGCATAACTCTATTTTTTTCATACCTAGGTCATAAAAATCTTTAATAACATCTTAATCATAAAAAATAAAATTATGTGAATAATACCATATTTTGCAGAAATGGATAAGCTTTTAATTGATATACAACATGCTGATACAATATGGCATCTACTGTCTGAAAAAAAAATAATAAAGAGAAAAATGGCAACGAATTTGGGTTTTGGTCTGTTTCATTGAAACTTTCAATGTTTTGCCACAGAACAGAATCAGGAATGTAAAGTTTGAAAAATCAATAGCATCTGCAGAATAATCAGTCTAAAATATAAAAAACAATGTCCATTTCGCAACATTTTAAAATAACACACATGCAGCAGCATTTGTAATGGAACGATGCCTAGAACATTTAAATGTATAAGAGAAATCTAAGGGCTCAATCTAGGGGGGAGATGTGGTATAATCATATGTGTATGTAAACTGTTACTTGTCAGTATCGATAGTCACTATCTGTGTTTACTGAGTGTCGCCTAACGTTCCTCGTGTCAGCTAGGCACTCCTGTGTTACTGTGTAACCCGTACGCATGTTCGTCATTGTAGTCAGTCTATGAGTCGCAAGTAAAGCCTGCACACGTACCAAATCAACTGGTCTTGTTCCCTCTGTTTTGACTAAATACTACAATCATCTAGGTCTAGATCTAGATTATCATCACCGTCTTCTTCTTCCTCATCACCTCCATGTTCAAACTCAATATCATTCTCCTCATAGCCCTCCTTTTCATCTACAGGGCTGTCTTTCTCTACAAAGTCTTCTTGAGAAAAGTGTCTAGCCAAGTCATTGAGGAAATTAAAAGCCGTTTTTAAAAAAATCACGGCTTTGAAACCAGTCAACCGATTCACATGCGGTAAACTGAAAATGAAACTAGAACGTTTCATTAATGCGAGGAACTCTCCTTCGAGAAAGTATAAAAATTATAAATAGGCGTTATTCCGTATTATAAAAGTGTATGCGAAGCCAGTTTCATAGCGGGCGATCCGGGATAATACCATAATATATAACGGGCGATAGCGGGCGCTACGGTAAATTATGGGATATACCGGTACATGTATATAGATTAACAACCTAGAGCTTTTCTTCTAACAATTATAATGGGCAGGAAGGTTTATAAACTATATATAATTCATTAATTGTCACATTTTACTTGATAGGCCTCCTGTGTTATTCATGAGACCCAGATCTAGAATCTAGAAGATCACCAGACATCTGGCGCCTGGGCAGACAACTTCTGGATATCCAAAGTGTTTCTCGTTTACACACAGTTTTATCAAGACGTTTTGGGATTCCCATATTTTCTTTGATATCGCTCTTATTGTAGATGAATGAACTGTTAATGTAAAGGGGCCCTTACACACACTGTTTTATCGAGACGTTTTGGGGATTCCCACATTTTCTTTGATATCGCTCATAGTGTAGATGAATGAACTGTTAGTTTAAATGGGGGCTCTAGACCTAGCTCATCAGAAATCAGAATAAATGGGTGGAATAAAGAAGAGAATGTATTGAAATTTATTGCTACAATGTATATTATCCAAGTACATGAGCTTGCGTGAGCCATTTTGTTGACCTTTGAATTTCGCGCAAAGCAGCAACAGAGGTCCATGGACTGAGTGTGAGCGGATCCTCTCTCATCGACAAAGTCAGTCAAACGATGACCCAGATAGAACTTTAGAAGGCCTGGCAGTTCAACTGAAACTTTATTGATGAATGAAGTATTAATGTAAAGGGGCCCTTACACACACAGTTTTATCCAGACGTTTTGGGGATTCCCACATTTTCTTTGATATCGCTCATATTCTAGATGAATGAAATGTTAATTTAAATGGGGCTCTAGACCTAGCTCATCAGAAATCAGAATAAATGGGTGGAATAACATTAGCTATGCCAGGTACTGTACATGTCTGAAATTTATTAGTATTTATCCAAGTACATGAGCTTGCGTAGCATTTTGTTGACTTTGAATTTCGCGCAAAGCAGCAACAGAGGTCCATGGACTGAGTGTGAGCGGATCCTCTCTCATCGACAAAGTTGGTCAAACGATGACCCAGATAGAAGGCCTGGCAGTTCAACTGAAACTTTATTGCGGGCGGACTGTGGCACGTGTCACCTTGGGTTATGACAGGGCGGCGCCTTTGACCCTGCTCTAGGTGGAGTAAAAAATTCAGTAAATAAAAATGTTTTTAGCAATCGAATCGTAAAACAAATAACATATTCATGATCAGCGACTCAAAATTAGTAAAAATTCTCGCGAAAAGGGTCCAATAAGGCCAAATTACGAAGTTTGAACTCTTTTTGTATTTTGTTTTGTTTTTCGCCATTTCCCACGTGGCCCATTCTTGCATTTTGGAAACTCGGTGAAGGTTTCAACAGTACAAAAAAGCTTGATAGACCTAGCACCCCAAACTCAGTAGCCTACTAGTACTACTACATTAATAATAGTGGCTAAACTAGGCCTAGCTTATTGTCTACTGATAGTATACATCGTGTACAATGTCTGGGTTGAATAAGAAAGAAAATATACTATAGCTTATTGATTTTTACCGAACGTTACCAAATAAACGATAATTATGTTATATACGGGTCATGTGTTTTTCGAATGCTATCCTTGTTGCTTGTTTGTAATACATGTATAAAATTTACACCTTTATGATGCTACACAACAGGCCTTCGCCAGGCCAAGAGAGAGAGAGAGAGAGGGGGGGGAGAGAAAGGAAGAGAGAGGGGTAGAGAGAGAAAGGAAGAAAGAAAGAAAGAAAGAAAGAGAGAGAGTCTCAAATAAGCTTCAAAATGTTATCACCTAGCAGATTTTCTGACCGGGATTCGAACCCACAGAAACATTCTGGCAGAGATTGAAGTCTGCTGGATAGGCACCCAATCATTCAAGAATATTCGTGTGTGTGTGTATGCTTCCTTTTAAAAGCCATTTTTTTAGCCCAGATGGTCCTCTTTCTCGTTTTTTTTTGTTAGCTTTAAGTACAACGAATGCTGCTAAATCAGCCAATTAGCTAGCGAGAGAGAGAGAGGGGGGGGGGGGGGGGGGGGGGGGGGCGCAAAGCAGCAACAGCTGAGTCCATGGACTGACAGTGTAAACGGATCCTCTCTCGCCGACAAACTGCTAGTCAAACCGTGACCCAGTTTGAAGGCTTGACAGTTCAACCGAAACTTTGTGAGTGAATTAACTGTTAATCTATATTGGCCCTTTAGAGTGAAGGGATATGTGGGGCGCGGGTTCCCTATTTTTTGCAACTTAACCACCCTCAATCAAATTTTTTTGGTGGAACAGTTATAAAACACATATTGAAAAATGCAACATAAACTAAAGGAAATATGTAAAACAAAACAAAACAACTATGCACAAATCAAACATGGTGAGACAAAAATAACAGAATAGTTTGACGAGACATCTTTATTTTCCTACAAATCCAAAATCACATTTTTGCAATCATTCATGTGTACCACATCAGGTTGAACATTCACCAAGACAAACAGGTCTGTTGAGAGCCTGAAATAGGAATAAAAAAAAATGATTAACATTACCCTCACAAATACCGTGATTTTTTTTAATACTATTTTCTAACAACCAACCCAAAATAATAAAGACAACTCATGAAAAATTTACATTATTAACAGATGCCATGATCTAGATCTAAATGGCTGTGCAACTTATCGAATTCCAACCATTTTACCAAGAGCCAAGCTTTTTGTCTATCTTTCGTATTTGCATTGATGTTCGAATTGGTTTCGATTTACAAACCAAACAAGAAACTAACAAAACTTCCAACCTTTTAAAAATTTTACGTGTAGAAGCAAAAATAGGTTACTCAGAAAGTTAGTTAGTTGAGTTGGTTGTACCATGACTCCTGTCTCAGCCGATCACATTGAGACAGGAGTCATGGTATCCCCGCCCTGTCTCCAGAGGTGCCTACCTCCAGAGACAACTTGGAGGGATTTTGAAAACCAAAAAGCAGGAATTTGACTAAGAAAGAGGGATTTTTTGCGCAACTCCGCACTTACAGACACATCACTTACTAACTACTACTAGTCTAGATCTAGCCTACTAGAGCCCACTAAGACTAAGTAAGAGTTGGCTAACTTAGAAATCTAGTCTAGAATTTATGAATCTACAGCAGTGAAGTGAAACAAAAAGAACGCCTTTGTTAACCTGTTACCAACTTTTGAGAAAGCAAATACAGATTTTTAGCGCGGTTAGTCACTATAAACCTAATCAATGGCCAAGCTTATTTAGTTCAGCTATCAATATTGACTTAGACACTTGAATGCTTAATCATAACTTTAAAAAAGCATTTTTTTCCCTTCCTTCTTTGGGAGTATGTGTGTGTTTTTGATTTGATTTTTTTTTTTTTTTTTTTTAATTTTGTTAATTTTTATCTCTAGTGTCAGAAACAGCAATATCCAGGCTTTGCATAAACTAAAACTATTTTAAGAAGGTTGAATAAAGAATGTAAACTTTCTAGCTTGCCCAAAGCAATTGGAACTAATACCATTGAACCAAATGAATAGAATGTGAATGATAGCCTGACAATCCTGGCCATTAAAAAAAAAGTTATTTGCCATCCATAATGAACAAAAAACACTTTTTTTTAAAAACAATTTGTAAAGCACTAACAGTGTTACATGTATACTGTTTTTAAAAAAAAAATCATTTGACAGATTCTTAAATTCCAGGACTATGTGAAAGCCCTGTCAGCTGTGACTGTCCAATAAAATTTTTTTTACTGTTTTAATCTTTTTTTTTTTGAGCCATTGACAGGTTGACGCGTCAGTATAATATGACCAGATGAAACATCCCAGCTCAGTGTGTGTTGCAGCACCTACAACTTTCCGACAGCCTCAGGACATCAAGGTTAGTATAGTCTCACAGGGCTGGGAATTAACAAGTTATTCTGTCCACACAAGTGGTTGCTCTACGACCCCTTGAACAGAGTGAATCTACCTAACAGTCAGCAAAAAATGCCATGACGATTACCTGTCCATACACAGTGATTATTTCACATTTTTTTACATAGAGCGGAGAAAGGAATTAAACCAGAGTGACACTGATCTGTGAATGTAATATTGAAAACAGAAATGACAGATATATACACACACTTGAAAATGTTTCTCTCTGAATTCTCTTGATGGTACAATTGTACTCAGTTCCTTACAGTTACACGCTTGCAGGTCTGCGACTTGGACTGCCTTTGGTCTTATCACAATTGTAGTGTTTACAGAAACTGTCCTAATACATTTGTGCGATAAAAAGAGGAGAATACCAAAGACCGAGTACATAATAGAATTAGAAGTAATACTGATGGAAGAAACGACAAACCCATTGGCCAAAAAATTCTTTTTTGCCTCAATCTTTATCTAAAAAATGAACATTTTATTATATGTATAATGTTATTAATCTCTATGTCGAAATTTTGCCTTTTTATTTTCATATCGCTGTTAACTTTATAATTTCATTTGTTGTATGACGAGTGTTCTTTAATTCCCCTTGAACTAGGGTGAATAAAGACTTATGTATTCTGTAATCGTAGTACAATACAGGGTACTTGCGCAAGGTCTTAAGCAGTTAGGGCTAAGTGTTGACATGAATCGTCCAAGAAACTTAGCATGTGAAAATTTACCTGTTTTGTTGTTTGCTTCTTCAGGTTCGTGTGGAGTTTTTAGATGACTCTAACAGATCTATTATCCGCAATGTTAAAGGACCTGTCAGAGAGGGAGACATTTTAACACTTCTGGAATCTGAGAGAGAAGCCAGGAGACTCAGATAAAAGTAAGCCATTGCCGTTTGTTAAACTTTTAATTATTTTTTTTAATCTGTCGTTTAAAAAAAAAGTTATCTTGGCCAATGGGTTTGTCGTTTCTTCCATTGGCCAAGATAACTTTTTTTTTAAACGACAGATTAAAAAAAATAATTAAAAGTTTAACAAACGGCAATGGCTTACTTTTATCTGAGTCTCCTGGCTTCTCTCTCAGATTCCAGAAGTGTTAAAATGTCTCCCTCTCTGACAGGTCCTTTAACATTGCGGATAATAGATCTGTTAGAGTCATCTAAAAACTCCACACGAACCTGAAGAAGCAAACAACAAAACAGGTAAATTTTCACATGCTAAGTTTCTTGGACGATTCATGTCAACACTTAGCCCTAACTGCTTAAGACCTTGCGCAAGTACCCTGTATTGTACTACGATTACAGAATACATAAGTCTTTATTCACCCTAGTTCAAGGGGAATTAAAGAACACTCGTCATACAACAAATGAAATTATAAAGTTAACAGCGATATGAAAATAAAAAGGCAAAATTTCGACATAGAGATTAATAACATTATACATATAATAAAATGTTCATTTTTTAGATAAAGATTGAGGCAAAAAAGAATTTCTGTATTTATTGGTTCTGGTCGAATTCATCCAGAAAAGGTTGTGTCTTGTCACTAAGTATCTGTTTCGTCTTGTTCTCAGTGCGTTGTTTACAAACTGTGTCAACATCGTCAAATTTTTTGTCTATATTATCTGTGTTTTAGTTCCAATTAAGTTAAATATCAAGAACTAGACCAAGGTACATATTGAAATGAGTCTACGCGCTCAACTGTCTTATCAATTATAACTAGACGACTATAGCAGGAGTTTGCTTACAAAAGTTACAATGGGACTTTACTTCTGGAACTATGACGTTTTACTGAATATTGTTGTAAAATGGAAAATAAGATCTAACAAAACTATTAGAAAAAATCAGCAAAAAAGTTTTTGTTTACTCTTAATAAGGAATTTATGTTTAATACCAAGCATAACGAAGGAAATAAAACTTTTTTCCCCTCCATTATCTAAAAGTGGCAAAAATGACATGCTAAAATCATAGCCTAGTGACAATGTTTTGGGTTTCCAATCAAAAGCAATAAATTTCTTCTAAATATGGATTATTCTTATCCTTGTTAAAAAGTCACGATAACTGTGAACAAATGTCTCAGGGCTGGGTAAGACCGTTTCCTAAAAAAAGAGTTTCGACTACCAAAGGCATAATTTTTTTTTAAAAGAGGGTACTTAAAATGCTACCTGGTCGCTATGTTAAATCAAGACAGTAAATATTATATTATCAATCATTATGTCATTTTATGATCAATCTACAGGGGTTCATAATTTTTCAAATATCTCTAGACTTCGCTTAACATTAAATGAATAATTTAATTATCACTACTGTAGTCTAAATACATCCTATTCAACTAGTTAAGTGACTAATACTTGAAAAGGGGCCTCTTACTCTTAGGTGCTTCATTGGTGAACCATTAATTGAAAAACAATAAAACCACAAGCCCTATCCCTTATAAATTAATTTGAGATAGATCTAGATCAATAGATTTTTTAAAATTAAATAAAAGAAAAAAGATGTAGGCCTACACCTTAGACCTAGCCCCCACTGTAAAAAAAAATATCTAGAGAACTGGAAAAGCCTATTTAAAATCTTGAACATGGTATAGATGTAGATGTATTCATACTTTATCATGTTTATGATCTAATGTTTCATGATGACACTACAAGGCTTCCAGAAGGTGGACAAAATTAAGTCAAGTGATCTGTACTCACTACTGTTATTAATTATAATTATGAAAATGAAGTTAAGATAGAGAGAAGTGTGCTTTTAAATGAAGTGAAGGAGAGATTTGCATTATTTAAAGTTTTTAAAACTGAATGAAGATAGATCTGTACAACTGTAATATTTGCATGATCTCAA
The DNA here is from genome assembly GCA_003991915.1 of Elysia chlorotica. NCBI lineage: Eukaryota > Metazoa > Mollusca > Gastropoda > Plakobranchidae > Elysia > Elysia chlorotica. The sequence goes on from RQTK01001831.1 coordinate 31,198, forward strand.
GATAGAAAGATTGGCACTATATTGGGACCAAGTATAGATTTGTATACTCAATTATAATAGATCTTTGGAGAATTGAACAGAAAGACTTTTTCCCCCTAACAAACTAGGACAGTGATGCATTGATGATGCCACGCAGTTTCAACACTCGTGAATGCCATTAATATTGCAGGCCCAGCTAGTTTAAGAGACCCAAACTGAAGTCGTCACATTATGTCACTTTTTAGTTAAGGATCCTGAATAGGTGACAGGAAGTCTGGAAACGTTATGCTAGATATATTTAGTCCAACTAGAAAATCTATCAAATGGTGCTAAAAAAAACAACAAATAGACACCCGCACTCTACAAAGCTACACAATACCATCACTTTAATTGATCATCATGTCGATACACTACTAGTACTTTTTAGAGAGGAAAACAGTTTCGTCAAGCATTCATTTGGTTTTGGATAAAAGTATACATTCTTAGCCTTTCTGCCATATCCGAGATTTGAAGAAGGTAGAAAAGTTGGACTGCAAGCAGACTGGTGTCATTTAGGCAAAAGATACCTAGGCCTGTAATCTAAGAATTCAAGAAACCGATAATTACCTGTGTGCACTGTCCTTGAGATCCAGTGCGGCCAAGCACTTTCAGCACCTGAAAAAAGAAATAAATTTTAATTTTAGTAAGCTTTTATACCCTGTCTCCACTTCTAAGTTGTACGACTCTGATGTATTATCTACAACGCCTGGAATAAGCCAACACATCCAAGTACCCACGCAAAAAATAGTGTGGACAGGTAAAACTAAACTGGAATACATGAATATATATTTTTTATTCTCTAGCTTTGAGTGCATGGCTGGAAAAGCAGCAGAGTAGGGTCACACATGCGTGGAGTGTGGTGGGAAATAGTCGATAATAAGTGAAGTGGAGCATTTGAAGCTAGGCTATGAAGATGCAATTTTTTCAAAACCAAGGTAATATGAATGATTGGTCCATGTCACATACGGTTTGGTGCTTTCCTGAACTTCTCTTTCAATGGATTTGAAGGCAGACAAATTTCTGTCATGAGTTAAGACGATTTTTGCATGTTTTTTTTTTTTTAATGCTGTATCAAGACCGTACATTCTTCTTGGCAATTGTATCACTGATGATTTATCTGCTAAGTTTTAAACCTTGACTCAGTGTATTTTCATTCAGAAGTAGATGCACCCTAAACTACAGTTCCCTTTAAACTTTCTTTTACAACTGGTTTTCATTTTGCTTTGAGTTATCGTTGATTCTACAATTCGTTCAATTTATTCCAGGTGTTGGGTTGGGTTGGTTTAACGTCCAACAGCAGCACTATATAGGCTATATTGTGGACGGGCCCCAAGACGGACGCCTGACAATTTTATGTGCTGCCACACATGAGACAGGGCGGGGAGACCATGACTTCTGTCTCAGCCGGTCACATTATACTGACACCGACCCAACCAGTAGGGAACGCACCAGCCAGGATTTGAACTCGGGACCTTTTGCGTCGGAAGCCGATGTTCTACCCCTAGACCACCACACCCCCCCTATTCCAGGTGTTACAGATGACAAAAATAAATTACTTCTTTAGCAAATTAAACCAATATTTGACATTATTTTAACTTTGAAACAAAAAGAAATTCCTAACAAGCTATAGAAACATTTATTGTAACTGTTTAAAATAAAAAAATCATTTTAATGCTTCGCATACATTTCATTAGTTTACATTTCTGTCATCATAACATCGGGGGGAAAAAAACCAAAAAAAAACTCAGCTTCACTTTTTAGCCTGTAGTGTAACCTTGGAATGGTATATATGCATTTGAATGGTTTTCTCGAGTTATTGTTTTGTTCCTTGCAGGAAAACGTCATATTACTTCCAATACTACTTTTATAACATATTTGACACAACATATCTAGAACCAAATAATTTATCATTATCTTCCTTTGCATGCAATGCATGAGTATGCCGTACAAAATTGACGACAAGTCATGCCTTGTATGCCTAATTCATTGGCACAATAAAACCATTATTGGGCTCCCATGTTTTAATACAAACTCAGGTGGGTTATCTAAACAAACTTCCCTACTTATTAATTCAAAAAGCTATACTTTAAAATTTAGTAGGCATACATTGTAAGAAATATTCTGTATTCCTACATCTATGCTTCAAACAGACAAGATTGATCTTTAAAAAGAAAGGAGATCATTAAGTAGTTAACCAAAACAAATATCAAAGATCTAGCTCTTTTAGTATCATTTCTGATGGTATTTAACATCCTGCCAATTCATTACTTTGAATTTGAATATAGATCTTCCTTGACTCTTCTTTCTCAGTCGATCAGTCTTTGTCAGTTAGGTGGGTTGCATGCATGTATATACTTTTAGATCTACAAGCCCGGTTTCTATTTTTTTTTTTTATAAATAGCTGGTGATCCTGAGGAGTCCCGAGGATCTAAATTAACAAGCAAAAAATAATGCATTCATGTGCGACAAAAATTATTTGGAAAAAGGTGAATGAAGTACATGAAAAAAATTTAAAAAAACTTGACAGAGTGTGTCATTACAAACGATTATATTAACATTGGAATAAATATTGCTGACTAGTGTTTTTACTTCATTATCTTACTTTGAACTTCATCGTTTACCTTAGGATTTGGACTGTCATCACAATGGCTTTATGCATGAATGAAACAAAGGTTCTCCTTTATGATTTGCCCCATTTCCTTTCTTATACCTTTATTGTAATTTAGAAGTAAGAAATTATACTTATATGTTTTGTTAACATCTTCTGGTCTAGACAAAGGTTGAAAATTTGCACTTTAAGTCTTACACCATTTTGATTGACTAACTTTAAGAATAATTTCTTCTTAGTTTTGGTCTCCTACACATTAATTTTGAAAAACCACACAAAACTGAAAATCATGATGTCAATTGTGGTACCTGCTCTTGTAATTTGAGATGTTAGAAAAAATTGCAAAAATATATAATGCTTTGTGTCCTGCTGACGTGTAAATGTTTTTAAAAAAGTACTGTTTCTGTTTTTAATCGCTAAGACACCATATTAACCGACTTTCAAAGGCGCTGATGCCATTCAATTCACAAATTTTGAGATCACCCTCGATTTTCATAGATCCAACCACGAGCCGAATCCGGAAGAGGATGGTGACAAGTGGCACGAAGGCATTATCAAGGCTTTCGAAACCAACATTTCTTTTGAAAAATTGAAGATACTATTATTAATCGAATACTCTCAACCACATTTCTGTAATTGGTTGATACATTTCTCTGCTCTTCTAGACAGCTTGGGTAAAACCACAATACACAGTGCTGTTTGGGGTGTCACTAAACCAACCGATTTGTACCAAACACTACAAATTAATTTTCTGACAGTGAAGCACATTTTATACAACTACAAGGGAAAAAAATATTAAACACACACCTTTCACGCTGAGACTACAAAACTTTCCTCAAATTCCTTTAATTTGGTTCCAAAACTCTCAAACGTTTCATCGACTTCAAAGTTAGCCCTTTGAATCTAGTTTTACCTACCTGGTTAACTGACAGAGGAAAAAGGAAACAGAAACTAGTTTCTGACAGCGGAATCTTTAATCTGGCCAGAGCTTAAAGTCTAGATCTAAACAGTCTTGTCAGGGCTGCCAGGCAGGTTTGAAAAAAAAAACGCTCCAATCAGACGTGGCATCTCAACCCCGCCAACTGAATCACATGTTACAAGTACTTATATATATTATATAATAGGTAATACAAGCCTGTAAGTAAAGATAGAGTATACATACCTAAAATAGGAGTGCAGAGAAGATATAGAATTGCTGTGCTGAAGATATACATTAACAAAGTTGATTGAAAAGACCTCCCATCCTCAAAATTTTTCCATTCACTTCCCCATAAACCAGGGATGCCATGCCACCTAAGCCTGGCGAAATTTCCGGAACTTTGGTAGTGGAGAAAGGGGGGTCAGGGGGGCGCTGCCCCCCTTGAGCTGAAAATTTTCAAAAAATTTTCCGTTTTAGGAGGCTCTGAGATGATAAATGGTAACATTTATTTTTTTTAGGTAATAGCCAGTCTCGCTAACAGATATTTGCAGCTACAACTGGTTTTCTTTCATACCTGCTTCGTGTTAGAGCCATTGTCTCTTGTGTTATATTTATATCCGCCTCAATGAAGTTTAATTTTACTCTAAATCTGCTCTTAATTCATTGCCGGTTCTTAATTTCGATAATTTGTAATTGTATTGCGTGCCTCAATTTTACGAAAGAATTTATAAACACAAGTTGTTTTGTTTTTTAACAAAAGATTGGAGAAACATTGTTAGCATAAATCCTGATATAGATATAGTTTATATGAAATGTGCCGATTGTCAGATTCAATGTAGCTATCACATAAGATACATCTCGGTTAGATCTAGCTTTATCTAGATCTAGACCTCGATTATTTTCTTTTATAAAAGTTACCAGAGGAGCGCCCATATTAAATTCGCCAACATAGCTTAGAAAGGTTTGGCCAAAGCTCCGTCATTAAAATAGCCAATAGATTCGAGTCAGATCAAACACACCCTGGCTGGAATCAATTTGTCATTAAAAAAAACGACGAGGGCTAGATGAAGATAGACACATATGTATTATTCGAAGAATAAACGATGTCGATCAGATAAACTAGCGGTTTAAGTTGGTAAACTGGATGAGGTCCACTGCTGGGCCGATACCGATAAAACACTATTATGCAAATTTGATAAGACATTGCATGTCGATAAACATTGTTATTTGTTTTTCTTTTCCGTACTTGCAAACTTGAATACATTTCTTTTCATACTCGGGGTTTTAGTTGCACAATTAACCGTAGTTGTATGATAACCATAAACAACATAGTTTTGCATTAAGAGGCCGATTCCTTCAGAAGGGCGCGCTTTAGAAATAAATTACTGTTAGTTGGATTAGGAGACTAGCCAGTTGAAAAAAACGAATGGTCCTCGTGACTGTAGAACTTGCTATGTGTTGTGCAAGCAATAAGACCTGAAAATTCCCCAAACCGTGGTGCTGCTTCCAACCGCGTATATTCACAGTTCTGCCGCCATCTGGCAGCCCTGCGTATAGTCTATATATTTTGGTAGGCTACTGAGAAGGTAGCTTAGGTAATTTAGTCAGATCTCAAGTGGAAAAGCTTTAGTAGGGCGTAGGTTTATGTTCAACGGCGTGTTGCTTGGTCTAGATCTAGATAAGATTTCGATCAAAGCAAATCGAACATGTACCAAATTAGAACATTATCCAATTCCAGTATAAATATCTGAGATTACACAGATCTGTTTAAGACAATGGCACATTGTCAGTGGGGCTTTAGAGGTTTAGTTTTGAAGTTCATTGATATGTAGCCTAAACCTCACCTTTTTGGAAATCACGCGCATTGAATCGCAGCATTGTGGAAGTGTGTTGATGTTGAATTGTTAACAGGCGATAATGTAAGGCTTCTAAGCCCAGATCTAGTTGAGACTAAGAGGATGAGAAGTGGTTACTTCAGGAATAACCTGACTTCAAATTATGACTAAGCTTTTAAAGTTTTGGTCCGGCATCATAAAGTTAATGGTATGCAAACTGTGCATGGACAAAACATGTGACGCACATCGTTCAGAGCAAAACTAAACAATAGAAAATGTGCAACTGTTTACAGTAACGGCTGTCGAAGGTAGAAATCATTGGAAAAAAAGAAGCAGCTATTTGATCGGTAACTAGACAAATAGCCGACAGGCTATAACTCTGTCAGTCTTGGGCTGAAATTCCAACACAAGATAATAAGATTGCCGGAGGAATAGCCTATGGGCTGTTTGGCCCGTTACCGGATAAATAATCTAGCCCTCCCCCCCCAAAAAAAATAAAGAATAAGAAAAAAAATGATCTCATTCTCAATGCGGGACATAACAGGGCAAGGTCTCAAAAGGCGTGACTGTCCGAAAATCCAGTTTATTCCAGAAAACTTGCACCCATGAAAGACCTATCAAGATCTACATGATCTAATCTAGATAAATAATTAGACATATAATCTGTGCAGTGGAAAAATCGACGGGGACGACACAGATCTAAATTGAAAAAAAGGAAACCCCGAAGATTAAAGAACGCATGCTTTATCAGCTCACCAAGGGCACGAACAATGTATGTATTAAAACTGGGGAGTTAAATAATATATTATATAGTCTATCTCGATCTAGATGTTCAGTTCCATTAAAAATAGGCATGGCATGGCATGGCTGGGCATAGAATATAGCTCTAGATGTAGGTTTAGATCATTTAACCTATTTTCGATAACAAGTTATAGATCAACTTACTAAAATGATAAAGAAAATGAATTAAATGATCAACTGAAACCATATCTAAATTGATAAGGATAGTTTAAGGAGGGTGTTGGATAAGATATTTCATTAATACGTAAATGATATATATAATCTTACTTTAGCGAGTTTTACAGGCGCAAGCTTATCCATGTTGTTTGACAAGCAGCCGGAGTGAAAAAGGAAATATTGCCAGAATGCAATGA